>JAODAL010004353.1:0-158077 GCA_025379985.1 Phyllomedusa bahiana | reverse complement strand
AAAAAATTTAAAAACAATCGGCGGGTGGCTGCGGCCCCCGGGGGGACAATCCGGGTTACTCCTGTATAATACTCCAAGCTGCACTCAATTCTTGGTCAGTCACTGTGTACATACATTACTTATCATGTACAGATCCTGATTTACATCCTGTATTAAACTCCAGAGCTGCGCTCACTATTCTGCTGGTGCAGTCACTGTGTACATACATTACTTATCCTGTACTGATCCTGAGTTACATTTTGTATTATACTCCAGAGCTGCCCTCACTATTCTGCTGGTGCAGTCACTGTGTACATACATTACTTATCTTGATCCTGAGTTACATCCTGTATTATACTCCAGAGCTGCACTCACTATTCTGCTGGTGCAGTCACTGTGTACATACTTTAACTTATCCTGTACTGATCCTGAGTTACATCCTTTTATTATACCCCAGAGCTGCACTCACTTTTCTGCTGGTGCAGTCACTGTGTACTTTACATTACTTATCATGTACAGATCCTGAGTTACATCCTGTATTATACTCCAGAGCTGCGCTCACTATTCTGCGGGTTTGCAGTCACTGTGTACATACATTACTTATCCTGTACTGATCCTGAGTTACATCTTGTATTATACTCCAGAGCTGCACTCATTATTCTGCTGGTGCAGTCACTGTGTACATACAGTACTTATCCTGTACTGGTCTTAAGCCAATCAACAAACCTCCCCGGCAGGCCATATCTCAGGAGGATGGACCAGAGGTACTCATGGTTAACATGATCAAATGCTTTTGCCTGACACTTATCCCAGTTGATCTTGGACCCAGATGACTCTGAGTAGCGTTCTACCTCTGACAGCACCCACTCCGCCTCCCCTCGCGAGGACACGAAGATGGTTACCTCATCAGCGTAAGCCACCACCCTCAGAGTGGCCTCCGGAGCCGTCCGGTCCATCCCGACCCCCACCACCGATGCACAATCCATCCTCCTAAGGAAAGGATCGATCGCAAACACATACAGTAGCGGGCTCAGCGGCCAACCCTGGCAAACCCCAGACCCCACCTCAAAAGAGCAGCCAATCCAACCGTTAACAAGTGGGAAACTCTCCTGTTTCAAATGCTTTTGCCTGATCCTTTGACAGCAGGTACCCCTTCCAGTGTCACCGCCCTGCCCTGCTCCACAGCATCCCGGACACTGAGCACAGCACTAACGTACTGCGACCCGGAACAGAGCAGTGCTGGGCCCCTGAAAGGAGCTGGGGTGCAAACTTCACCAACCGATTTAAACAGCACCTTTGCCAGAATCTTTCGTCCCATTGAGCAGCGCTATGGGACGCCAATTCTTAATGTGGGACAGATCTTTACCCTTTGACAGAAGGACCAAAGCTGACTTCCTCATTGGCTTTGGCAGAATGTCTGTGGAGAGACACTCATTTATTACCTCAGTCAAGAGGGGAACCAAGGTGTCCTTAAAGGTCTTTTAAAACTCAGATGTTAAACCATCTGGTCCTGGCGTTTTTTGGGGGGCGAGCCCCTCAATCGCCAGGTTGATTTCCTCTTCTCTGATCTCTTCTGTCAAAACATCAAGAGAGGGGTCTACTCCCATCAATGGTACCTGGCTCTGAAAACAATCCTCAAAGGACTGTCTGATCTCCGCTTCTTCCAAGAGAAACTAATTGAGCCTCCAGTGACCTCTTTCCATCTGGGGGTTTCTGTAACATTCAAAGCAAACAAAATTAAACAGGGGTAGAAAAACTCCACCTCAACAGCAGACACTGCTGAAGAGACAGCCTCCTCCTTTAAAAAAACCTGTCTATCCTAGACCTTACAGCTCCCCTATGATAGGTGAACCCCGCGTGGCCCTTGGGTGTGCCGGATTTTGGACATCCACCAGGCGAGCCTCACTAGCTATGCTATTCAACGTGACACTGTCATAAGCCCGCTTGTCTTTGGACCCCCTGCCCTGGGCCTCGTGCCCAGTATTGAAGTCCCCTCCAAAGACCACCTGCCCGATTTTGTAAAAAGATAGGGCTTGCTCCTCCATAAAGGACACTTCCGGCCCCCACTTGGGGACTGGGGACCAAGATGTTAATAGACGAAGTTCCTGCCCCCTTTAATGAGGACATCTAAGATCAGGCACCTCGCCATTTCTAATTCAATAACCCGGGCGGCCCTTGTTACCGGTGCGGTAAAAAGGGCTGGGCCCCTCCGCTATACGGCTCGGCTGCAAGAGACCAGTAGGAGGCTCCGCGTCGCCACCCCCCTTTTAGCTTTAAACACTTTCCACTGAAATCTGGCAGCCGGGTCTCCTGAAAAAAAATAATTTTTCCCCTTCTAATGGGGCCCGAAAAAATCAAAGCCCAATCGAGCTGTATGATTAAATGTGGCAGTTAAGGATGCCGGCAGGGAAAATGGGGCCGTCCCACCCCTGGGGTGATTGAATTAGAGGGCTTTCTTCCCCCCTCCCCGTGCCATTCTCCACATCAGAGGGTTTTGTCCCTTTTTAAGGAACAGTGTGTAATCCCCCCCGTCCTTTCCTCTGGTTCTAGGCTCCCCCCCCCTGAGGACATGTTTTCCCGGGGGGAGGGGATTTGTTGCCCCTGTGGGCCCCCTGACTTCATTTACTGATTAAACCTACCCCTGCCCCTCCTGATGAGGGGGCGATGTCCCAAGGCAGGGAAAACCGGTTTAGAGACTTTTCAGAGGGAGTCGGGTTGTCCCTTTCCCTTTTGGCATTGGGGGGGTGGGGGGAAAATATTTACACCCCCCTTTCTTTTTCCCCGTTTACTTTTTTGCTACTACCCCTTCCCCATCTGCTTGCCCATGGGGGGGTTTTGAGGAGATGGCCCTTCCTCTTTTTGGGCCCCCCCTGATTTCTCTTCTTCACTTTCTTTGGGGCCTCAGGGGGTAGCATCGCCTGGGGAAAGGACCCCAGACTCCCCCCGTTTCCCCAAGTTCCCGGGCCCCCCGAGATTTGCCCATCTCCCGCCCCCTTTTGGGCTTTTCCGGGCCCCCCATTGGGGGCGTTTCTGTTTCCCCTTTTCCCCACCCACCCCCCCCCCCCCTTTCCCCTCCAGCCCCCCCCCCGCAAAAATCAGCCCATGGTTTCTCCCCGGGGTATTGTCGCATTGCAAAGGGATGGGACGGGGGCTGGGAAACCCCAAATTTGTCAATAGTGACACGAATCTGTGACGGGAAAAAAGGGACCTAAGGCCCCACTGTGTGCACTTCTGCGGGGTTGCAGCTGGCACTAAATGCTGGGGCTCCCGCATCTGTGACACAGTTCGGTGACCCTGGTAGAAAACGGGCTGCGACCCCTTCCCGGGAGGAAGGTAGAGATGAAATATGGGTAAATTTCCCCCAAACCCCTGAGTTTGACCTAAACGCAGAAGCCCGCCCGAGGAAAATTCGCCCCTTTTTTTTTTGAGGGATCCCCCACCCTCCCATTCGGCCAACCCACGTCAGATGTAAATAAAAAAGATGACTGTTACGATTTTGAAGGGTCACCTTTCCGTTATTTTGAGAGACACCGCTGGGGGCAAAGTCTCCCCAACCCGGGCTTGTCCTTTGCCCCACCTTTAGTTTGACCAGAAGAGCTTTAAACTATGGGGGGGCCCCGACAAAAAGTGACATCGAATCGGGGCCCCATAGGGTGTATCAAGGCAAGATGCCCTTGCCTTAAACCCCTTTTTTAGCAGGAGTCCCCTTTTTTTCCCCTTTGGGGGGACAGTATCATTCCCAACCCCCCCTCGGGACGGACCACTTTCCTACGGGCCCCCCTCCCCGGCTGTGGGGAGAGCCCAGTGGTTGCCACCCTTTGCTCTAAAAGGGTTTGAGGGCCATGCCTTCTATCAGAAGGCCCAAATCAACCTCCCCCCCCTTTACATTGATCGTTCTCTACCCCTCTTTAGGCCCCCAGAAGACCGTTGCAAAGACCCGCCCCCGGGCCCAGAGGAAAGGGGGACCCCTATCCCCCAGCCGCGACATTAGCATAACTTCTTCGGCCCCCCCTCTCCACACTCCCTGATGCCCCCTCCATCAACCTCCAAGATCCAGACCCCTTCGCTAGATAATATGTCCCCATTTCCCTTCCCCCACCACCACTCAAAAAACCATCCAACCCCCCGATAATAAACCCAAAAATCTTTTTCTCCCCCACCCCTCCCTCATTCTCCCCACATTATTCCCCACTATCGGCCCGGGCGGTGGGTTGGGTGCAACCATAATGGGTGGTACCTCAGACCCCGGGACCCGGAGCCAGGTACCCCCCCAGGGCACCCCCACCCTTATGACGGGGCCCGAAGCCTGCTTCCTTGTTAGGAGCCACCCCAAACCCTGCCTTTTCCCTCCGCTTATGGTACCCCTTTTTGGGGGCCACTGATCCCTTGCTGAACGGTGCTGATCTTTTCCCCCCCGCGTTTTTTTAGACCAGCGCGCCAATACAAAAAAGGGTTTTAGTCCAAGTCCTTTTTTGGGGGGCGCAAAAGGCCCTCGTCTCACAGTCGGGGACCCGGGTTTCGGAGCCATCGGCGCCCCGCCGCTCTCCCCCCGTTAGGGGGCGCTTTCAGCGCCAGGCCTTTCCTCTCACTTCCCCTCACTACCCCCTGGGCCGGATTTTAACCCCATACCGCACCAGCCCCTCCCGCTTTTTGAAAAAGAGATAGGCCCCCGCCTGTTGGATACCTCTTCTCCCGCTCTACGGGGGGAGAAGCGGGGCTCATACAGTTGGGGGGCCCCGGGGGGCCCACCCTGGGAGGGGGGGGATACACGAACTTTACTTCCCGGGGGCTTGGTCTTCTTAGCTTTTTTTACTGCCCCCAGGACCTCCTTGGTATTCATCTCCAAAAACACAAGTCCTGGAAATGCACTGGGGACTCCCCCGGGGCTGGGGTCTGGCCCCCCAGTGCGGCAGGTGAATCGCTGCCTGCTGTGCAGGGGCCCCCCTGGATCTGCTTTTCACTCTTATCATCCTTTTTTCCTCCTTCACTGCGGGCCCCCTCACCTGGTGCATGGGGCAGCCCATCAGCCCCCCCCTCCTTCCGCCATCTCCCGGAAACGGTCCTCATTTAAAAATTTCTTTAAAGGGGGCCCCTTCCTTTTCTCCATGGTTTTGCCATTTCCATTCAAATATTCAGCTGGACCTGCTTTATTTTTGGGGGGTTTGCAGCCCCTTTTTCTTCCTTTTGGGGACCACACCAAGCTGGGCCCTCAATGCGCGTTCCTCCCAGAGCCTCCCCAGGGTCTTACTGGCGTCTTCATACTCCGGGGTGACACATAACACGGGAACCATACGTGGACACCGATTCCGAGGCCTCCGCGCCCCCCCTTCCCCTCTAAATCGCCTCACCCCCCTGGATCGGTTGCTCTCGGCCCCCAAGGGCCAACCACCCCGGGTTGCAGCAGACAGGTCCTCCTTATGGGTGAGCCTTGCGGCCTTTTTTAAAAGTCTCTTCAGATCAGAGGCTACAGAAGCCCAAAGCTGCGGTCCTACCAGAATTTCTTACCCCGAGCCCCCTGCAGGCCAAAAGGTGGTTCTCCTGTCCCCCGGCCTAGCTGAGACAGGGGGGGGGGCTTGATTTGCCCCCATGCCCAGAAATCACTCTCCCTGGGGGGGGGGAGCGAACCCGGAGGAGGAAAAACACAACACACAGCCAGCGCAGCACAAGCGCCCGCCCTCTCAGAGACACACCCACAACTGATTGGCTGCACCTGACAGAGCTGCGCTCACTATTCTGCTGGTGCAGTCACTGTGTACATACATTACTTATCCTGTACTGATCCTGAGTTACATCCTGTATTATACTCCAGAGCTGCACTCACTATTCTGCTGGTGCAGTCACTGTGTACATACATTACTTATCCTGTACTGATCCTGAGTTACATCCTGTATTATACTCCAGAGCTGCACTCACTATTCTGCTGGTGCAGTCACTGTGTACATACATTACTTATCCTGTACTGATCCTGAGTTACATCCTGTATTATACTCCAGAGCTGCACTCACTATTTTGCTGGTGCAGTCACTGTGTACATACATTAGTTCTCCTGTACTGATCCTGAGTTACATCCTGTATTATACTCCAGAGCTGCACTCGCTATTCTGCTGGTGCAGTCACTGTGTACATACATTACTTATCCTGTACTGATCCTGAGTTACATCCTGTATTATCCTCCAGAGCTGCACTCACTATTCTGCTGGTGCAGTCACTTTGTACATACATTACTTATCTGCCTCAGGATCCGCGTCCTGACGGTTAACCGATTCACATTACACCCTATGTAACATAAGTGTCGGCTTTTAGACTATGATGATTTTAGCTCCGTTTCCTCATTGGAATTATGCACTTACATACGTGGAATTTCCGACAAGAAGACAATGCTATTTGGCCTCTGACACTGAAAATCCGCCATGTAAACGTACCCTTACAGGAGCAGCAGAGTGATCTGTTGCCAAATTTCCAAGGACAAATACTGAGCAATGATTCCAGTGTTGGGAGCTCCAATTAGTGCTGGGAAGACTTTCTTAAGAATTTGATGACTCAGTCCACGTCAGTCGTCCTTCTGTGTTGATCCTGGGGAATGAACGTCTGTAGCCGAAGCTTTCAGATATATTTCAGCTTGTTCTGTTGCCTTTTATCCAATATCATCTCCTCATTCCTCGAAGATCCACCACTTTGTTAGGCCGGCAGATCTCCAGTTTTTGACATATCGTTGGGGTTTTCATGCTTAGTGGTCTTCAGAATCAGATGCATCCTTCTGTGGCCCCAGTGCTTTGCTCATGTAGTATTAACGTAAAATTCCACCTTTGGGGACAGTTCCAGGAAATTATCAGCATGCCTGGTGGTGGACACAGATAGTAGAGGGCCCTTGTGCTGAAAGAATATATATCTTATTCTAGAGCTCACCCTTATGTCTTACTTACAGTCCATCAGCAATTGTAAGCCATGAAATTTATGAGCTTAGATTACATGCAATATAATAGACACTAAGGGCGACATGTTTTTTGGCGTAACCTGCGCCTCCCGGCCCGAATCCAACTGTCGGACGCAGGGATGCGGTGTTAGGCGCAGCGTTCGCCACTTTCAGCTGCGCCTCGCATGAAGGGGCGGGCAATGGGCGCGGTGTGGGCGCGCTGTAGGCGTTCCGGGGCGGGACGCGGCGCGCTCGAAAACTCCGAGGCATGTACGATCGCGAGTCGGCACAGTGCGGCGCATTGCAGCGCTCGGCAACTCCGACAAGCAGACCTGGTTGATTTTGGTCTAAATGCTCCGGCGGAGGCGAAGTGAAGCGAGAATGGAACATGCGAGGAAGCGTATAGAAGATCGCAAGAGAAATCTCAGGGCTCCGATCCGTGCAGCATGGAGTATGATTCCGAAAAATCGCCTTTATAAAGGCGGAAAACATTCTCAGAAAAGAGCTCAAACCTCAAAAATAAAAAATAATAAAAAAAAAAAAATCACTTTCCAAAAATCTAGAACGGCGCAATATCAAGAAATAGGATATTGGAAATTGCCGGGAAATACAGTAATTCAAATTCTGAAAGCTATTCTCATTGGTCGGCAGAAACCGGCCAATCAGAATAGGAGCGACAAAGACCCATTATAAGCTATGGAGGAGAATTGACCAATCAGAATCAAAGGCGGGACAGTTCAAAAGACAGTAAAAATGCAGAAAAGAGCTGATTGGTTGAAGCGGCGGGGGCTCGTCCAGCTTAGCCAATCAGAGCGCGAGCTACTTTCTCATAGAGTTCTATGGGGGAAAGAAATTCTGAGTGCGCTCTGTGATTGGCTAAGTTAAAAGAGGCGCCGTTATTTGGACCAATGGGAGAGCGAGCGACGCTCCTATAGGTTTTCTAATGCAATCTGAAATAAAACTGTACATGGCCGAAATCAAATGATAAGACTCCAGAAGTTGTCCCGATGTGTATATAAAATGATCAATAATATGGGGGGTAAAGAAAAAAAAATATTAAATCAATAAAATCCTATTTATTTCTTTATTTTCGTTACACCCATACTATTGATCCTTGGCTAACTAAAATAAAGAAATAAACCTGATTTTAGTGAATTCATATTTTTTTTTCGTTACCACTATATTATTGATCATTTTATATACAGATCGGTACAACTTCTGTAGTCTTGTCATTTGATTTCGGCCATGTACAGTTTTATTTCAGATTGCATTAGAAAACCCATAAGAGCGTCGCTCGCTCTCCCATTGGTCCAAATAACGGCGCCTCTTTTAAGTTAGCCAATCACAAACAGAGCTCGCTCTGAATTTCTTTTCCCCATAGAACTCTATGAGAAAGTAGCTCGCGCTCTGATTGGCTAAGCTGGACGAGCTCCCGCCGATTCAACCAATCAGCTCTTTTCTGCCTTTTTACTGTATTTTGAACTGTCCCACCTTTGAATATGATTGGTCAATGTTTCTCCATAGGTTAGAATGGGTCCCTGTCGCTCCTATTCTGATTGGTCAATTCTCCTCCATAGGTTAGAATGGGCCACTGTCGCTCCTATTCTGATTGGCTGGTTTATGCCGACCAATCAGAAGAGCTTAAGCAATTTGAATTACTGTATTTCCCGGCAATTCTCTATAACCTAATTCCCTATGTAGCGCCGGTCTCGGCGACAAACGCGTTGTTCGGGATTTAACTGATTTATTTTTAGAGAATGTTTCAGCTCTTTTTTTTTTTTATTTCAATAAGCTTTATTGAAGTAACATCAGGCACAAAAAATACAACAAATTATGTAAAATAACAGTCACGTTTGTACAACACTTTGAGAATATCAGACTTCCTTCTAAATTGGCAGGCTGAATGTCGACAAGGAAGGGTATCTAGAGTTGCGGTCTTATTACAAAGTGTCTTCTGGACTAAACCTAGGCCGGTCCAACCCCTCTCCAGCTGAACCACTTTCGACTGCTCTACTCGTGATCCAGCAGGGGAGCGGGAGGTTACAAGCACACTGGTACATATTTGTCTCTTGTCATCAAGCGGCAAACAGAAAATAGCCTCTGAGTAGGAAGGAAGTAAGCAGCCTATAAAAATTTGTATTGTTTCAAAACATTATCAGAACTTTTTTCAGACGCGGCTGAAGGCTCGATACCCTCTGGGCGGCAACAAATCGACACTCGCGTATCCAGAAGACCCAATCCCATGTGACATGGCTCGGGGATGGGGGGAGCATAAACAAGCAAGGGGATGATCTAATCAGAGCCTATAGGCCTGTCGACCCCCGCATAATGGTACTCAGGTGATCCTACAAAGGTCATCCAGTCACCCCATGTCCTGTAGAATCGATCAAGGGAGTTTTCATTCTCTGACCTCAGCTCCTCCATTCTTTGTATGTGAAAAATCTCTTTAAACCATTCTGTTAGGGATGGAGTCTGAGAGGTCCTCCATCTCCTGGGGATCAAAATTCTAGCCGCTGCCAGAAGGAAAAGCAGCAGTCCCCCTTTCAGGGTTCTTATTGGTGCAGGTAACATGGAGTGAAGGAGAGCCCGTGGATCATTCTGCAACCGTATACCCGTGATTTTCTCTATCACCTCAATTACCTGGCACCAAAATGGCTGCAAGTCTGCACATTCCCACCAGATATGTGTCATGCTTCCTGGTTCTATCCCGCATCTCCAGCAGGCGTCAGGGACTGTGGGGTATAACATGTGTAGTAGGGTGGGTACTCGATACCATCTTGAGAGTATTTTGTAGTTTCAGCTCTTTATCTGATAATGTTTTACACTTAATAAAAATGATTTCTTTATTCATACTCCATGCCGCACGGCGCTGAGCGCCAAGATTGCATTGCGCCGATCTCTCCATAGACTACAATGGGAGAAGTAGCTCGCGCTCTGATTGGCCGAGATAGCCAAGCCCCCACTAGCTCAACCAATCAGCTCTTTTCTGCATTTTTACTGTCTTTTGAACTGTCCCGCCTTTGATTTTGATTGGTCAAAACTTCTCCATAGGATATAATAGGTCTTTGTCGCTCCTATTCTGATTGGTCAATTCTCCTCCATAGCTGATGGGTCTTTGTCGCGCCTATTCTGATTGGTCAATTCTCCTCCATAGGATATAATGGGTCTTTGTCGCTCCTATTCTGATTGGCTGGTTTATGCCGACCAATGAGAATAGCTTACAGAATTTGAATTACTGTATTTCCCGGCAATTCTCTATATCCCAATTCCTGATGTAGCGCCGGTCTCGGCGACAAACGCGTTGTTCGGGATTGAATTGATTTATGTTTATAGAATGTTTGAGCTCTTTTTCAGAGAATATTTTACAACTAATAAAAAATGATTTCTATATTCATACTCCATGCCGCACGGCGCTGAGCGCCGAGATTGCATTGCGCCCATCTCTCCATAGACTACAATGGGACAAGTAGCTCACGCTCTGATTGGCTGGGATAGCCAAGCCCCCGCTAGTTCAACCAATCAGCTCTTTTCTGCATTTTTACTGTATTTTGAACTGTCCCGCCTTTGATTTTGATTGGTCCAAACTTCTCCATAGGTTATAATGGGTCTCTGTCGCTCCTATTCTGATTGGTCAATACTTCTCCATAGGATATAATGGGTCCCTGTCGCTCCTATTCTGATTGGCCGAGATAGCCAAGCCCCCGCTAGCTCAGCCAATCAGCTCTTTTCTGCATTTTTACTGTATTTTGAATTGTCCCACCTTTGATTTTGATTGGTCCAAACTTCTCCATAGGTTATAATGGGTCCCTGTCGCTCCTATTCTGATTGGTCAATACTTCTCCATAGGATATAATGGGTCCCTGTCGCTCCTATTCTGATTGGCCGAGATAGCCAAGCCACCGCTAGCTCAGCCAATCGGCTCTTTTCTGCATTTTTTCTGTATTTTGAACTGTTCCGCCTTTGATTTTGATTGGTCCAAACTTCTCCATAGGTTATAATGGGTCCCTGTCGCTCCTATTCTGATTGGTCAATACTCCTCCATAGGATATAATGGGTCTCTGTCGCTCCTATTCTGATTGGACGAGATAGCCAAGCTCCCGCTAGCTCAGCCAATCAGCTCTTTTCTGCATTTTTACTGTATTTTGAACTGTCCCGCCTTTGATTTTGATTGGTCAATAGTTCTCCATAGGATATAATGGTTCACTGTCGCTCCTATTCTGATTGGCTGGCTTCTGCCGACCAATGAGAATAGCTTTCAGAATTTGAATTACTGTATTTCCCGGCAATTTCCAAGATCCTAATTCTTGAATTAGGATATTGGAAAGTGATTTTTTATTTTTTTTTTATTTTTGAGGTTTGAGCTCTTTTCTGATAATATTTTCCGCCTTTATAAAGGCGATTTTTTTATTCATACTCCGCACGGACATCTTTTATGATTTCTCACTGTTTTCCAGCCTGTCTCGAATCGGAATACATGTGAGGCGCAGTCTCGCACTGCGCCCATGTCCCCGCACTGCGCCCATGTCCCCGCACTGTGCCCCACACACTGGCGAGGCGCAGGGAACTTTTCACCGCATGTATGAGTGCACCTCCTCGGAAGGCGAATCTTAGGCGCAGTCCCGCACTGCGCCTAAGTCCCCGCACTGCGCCCCACACACTGGCGAGGCGCGGCGGATTTTTCCCCGCATGTATGAGTGCACTACCTCGGGCGGCGAATCATAGGCGCAGCGCCGCACTGCGCCTAAGTCCCACACTGCGCCTCGCCTCGGAGGCGCGGCGGACTTTACATGGAATGTATGAGTGCGCCTCCGGCGCCGACATAAATCAGGCGCAGATTTCGCCGGAATACTGGTGGAAAGGTGCGCCCCAACGTGGCGAGATTCATACATGTCGCCCTAAAATTCTGCAGTCAACAGGTGCTCCCTTTACCTTTTGGGCCCCCATGTACCTCCTCAGGTTACACCAAAGATATGTCCACTGCTTCCAGTGAGCGCTGCATGAAAGGGTTTTTCCCATATCATAAAGGGGTTTTGCCAGTTGGAAGTCCACTCCTAGTTCGCCACAGCTGGCCTCTGTGAGTGGGGAGAAGGCCACTCTTGCACAGCTCTCCACCATTCATACCTATGGAAGTAATGAGCATAGCCGAGCACACTTGCTTGACTATATTTGAAACCGCCATAGAAGAGAACAGGGGAAACTGGGCAAGTGTGGACCTCTCCCCATTCACAGAGGTCGGCTCATAGAGAACTACGAGACAGCCACCACAGTGGACATTATGAAGTGACAAAACCAATTTAACTTATGGGTCAAGGGATGGGATCAAGCCAGTCATAGAGAACTGAGAGGTGGCCACACATACACAGCACTCTCCATTCTGTTCTATGGAAGGTTCGAGCTCAGCTGTGGAGATACAGCCCCCTCTCCAATCTGCACAGATAAGTTTGAAGACCCGTTCTCAATATAAGTCCAAGTCCCAGAGGCTCTGGACGTCTGATATGGGAAAACCCCTTTATAGACTATATATTCTATTTTAAAAGCATTACATTATGGTCTTATTTTACTATAAAAGCCCTTATATTTTCTTGATATCACCACACAAGACACATTTTATCCACTGCAACTAAAGGGATATTCCCAGCCTTGGACCGGCCGCAGAGGAGCAGTGGAAACCTCCGATGAGCCCCTGATCATTATGGGCCCCTGGACATAGTAGGCCTGGGGCTGCTTCTTAAGGGAGAAAGGCACAGAAAGAGAGGCAGAAGCAAGAGGCAGAGTGCAAGAGTCATAGGTAGTATGTGCAGCTATGTATAGTAGCTGTAGGGTGGGTCCTAGAAATCAATGCCACAGCTGGGCCAAATGAATCCATTACAGTGGTGGGCACCAAGAATCAATTCCACTGGTGGGCAACAAGAAACATCTCCATTGTTGGCCCCAAGAGTCAACTCCACTGTTGGGCCCCAAGACTCAACTATACTGGTGGGTCCCATGCACCCCTGTCCAACACTGAGTTTATAGTTTATTCACTTCCCAGCCTTTGCCAGCCACAGAGAGTGAAGAGCAAATTTGTACAGCTATGCTCAAAACTCTGATGATGAATAGAGAGAGCAGCATTCATTGCCTGAGGCTATAAGAGACTCGGAAGAGGCCAAATGGGACTACTTTTTTAAGCAATGACGATTCCTGTTGAAGGACGGCCAGCATAGATCCTCATACCCATGAGCTCAGATAACCCACAGAAGCTCAAGTGATGTGGATGTAATACGAGCCCTATATATTCCCATATTACTGCTGCATGGAAACTCCAATACATATAGATTCATTACTATAAAAAAATAATGTAGTTTTGTATCTGAAATGCACAAATACAGTATGGCCTCTAGCAATCTGGAAGCTACCATCTCTGGACAGAATTAATTTCTATTATGAGCTAATTGGGATTCACACGTCAGTCCTTGCTTATCTGTAAATCACATTTGATTTTCACTGTTTATTTTAATTCTCTCATTAACAATTTGGCAATTAATTTCTGATGTAACGATTAAAATAAGGCTTGTCTCGGAGAAGACCCACAGGCTAATTAATAGCCTCGGAAACAAACTAGGTGCTCTTACTAAGGATAGGAGCCAAAGGTTTGGTGGCTGCATGTGCACAAAGTCACAGCTGCACATGGCTGGAATGATCCTATGTGTTTGCCGGTGATATCACTGTTTCACTAGCAAACGTTTGTGGACACATGGGCTTGTTTTCATCTACACAGGGCTACTGGACCATTGAACTCTACCCTAAAGGCATCTATACAGGTTGCAGCTGAGCAACCACGACTAATTAATGATAATTATGGTGCTGCACCCAGGGGCGTAGCTAAAGGAGGTGCAGAGGTAGCAGTCACTACCGGGTACTGGAGCCATATGATAAGACCCAAGCATTATAATTAGCACATTTTAAGTGGAGGCCTCTGTCTGCACCTGTACCTGCAACTTAAAACCACAGCCAGCAGAAGTGCTTGGCGTGGGGTTACCGGGTTGGAGCCACAATGTGTTCAGGTACCCTAATAGTTATCCACACATTGTTCCATCAGGCTTTGTTGAATAGGGGTAAGTCTGTCCTTGCACGTTGCGGTTGATGCCGTATGGATGAAAACCTGTAAAGTGTCCTTTCTAGTTCCTATCAGCCCCAACTTTCTTTCTTTTACTTTGCTCAGGAGCAGGATTTCTCCCAACCCTAAATGTACTTGGGTCTTTATCTCTACCAACCAGGTACAACCAGACCAACCAGGTACAACATGGCTCTCCCAGCTGCGGTCGCCATGGCTTTTCCAGTAGTCCTGCTACCACACAAACCTGCAGCAACTTCTTGCTGTCTTCCTTCTTTAACTGTTAAGGTAATTCAGACTGGGCTGTACTCTTTCTTCTTTTCTCTCTACCTTTCTGTCTGTCAATTTTTTTCTATAGCTGGGGAAGACTCCATAAGCTCTGCTGATTATGTGAGTAGACTGGTGGCCCAATGTACAGGGACAGCCTGTCCCTGGTCCAAAGCTGGCTTTGTGTTCAAAAAGACTTCTATGCTAGAACTGACCACTTGTAACAGCAACTTCAACTGACAGACTTACTCACCTGAATAAAATGGCTGGCTATAAAACCTGCAGCTCCTCTCGTTACCCAGGATCCATTGTTTTCTTAAGGTGCCAGCACCCAAGAATTCTCGACTCTGTTTTTGGACATGGTTTACACCCATAATAGTAATGGGAAGCTGGTAACTGGGGATCAGGAGAAGCAGAGCTACTAAATAGGTTCTTCAGCTCTGTATATACAAACGAGGAGAAAGTAGCTGATGTAAGCAGGGTCAGTTCTAAAATGAGCGGGCTCAATGTGGATGTAGGTGGTGTCAGTACTAATGGGAGCGGTGCTAGAGCTGATGGTGGCAGACACATCCAGTTCGGCCTATTGTGCTATAGTGTTGATCCAGAGGAAGGCAAAAACACCCATGAGGTAGAAGCCAGTTGTCCTCATTATGGTGAAAAAGTTCCTTCCTGACTCCAATATGGCAATTGGAATAAATTCCTGAATCAACGACCCTTAATTTGACCCTTATGCATGAATAAGTGTAAGGACATTCTATGGGCTCAAATATTTCCATAGGTGCCATAGTACTGATATGTACATATGGATCTCTAATATGACCATGTGCCTGAGGCCTTAACTCCATAGTGTACCATGAAGTATCAATATATTATGACGACACTAAGCGAGTATGGAGCGGGCTCAGGAATTTACCCTGCTCCAATCGTGGTGGGTGCCAGCTGTAAATTATAGCTGACATCTTCTGCTAGCAGCCGGGATTGGAGACAACTCCAATCCTGGCCATTTAACTGCCTAGATGCTGCAATCATCAGCATATAAGTAGTTAGAAAGCGCTGTGGCACCCCTCCTGCCATCTAGTCACCCCTTCCTGCGAAGTGCCACCCAGTTGCTACAGTTTGACAGTTGTGAGCTTTATGAAGGTCTTTATGGCTGCCATAAATGTATTCTTACTATACCCTGCCTACATGGGTAATGGGCACCTGGGTTCAGAGACAGAATGTATCAGCAGGGAAATGTCCGCATTGCCACTCCATTCACTGTCTATGGGTCAGACAGAAATAGCCAACTATTTTCGGTGGTCCCATAGAGTTTAAATTGAGCAGTAGTGTGCCTATTAGACTGACGCTCCCTTCAGACAGGAGCACTTGGGGGCTTCGGAGACAGTTGCCAGTTTTCCATAAAGCTATCTTTGTAAAATATAATGATTGTCCTGGAACCAATTAATATTGTATGTTGAGGGACCACTGTATTATCTACCAAACATTATGAAGATAACCATGCATATAAACATACATGTCCATATACATATATGCATCCCATATAAAAACATGCATAGATCTTAGCAAGAAGTCAACCAAATACAACAATGCCATGCACCAAAAATACCTTCTTAGGGCAAATGTTAGTGCATCTGTAAAAGTTTACCTCCCAGCAAATCCTATGCTCAACTAGGAATAGTTTATATCAGTTTCCACCAAAGCAAAGGTCATCAAACCTGAGATGGTGCCTCCTTAACCACAACTGAGCATTTGCTTCTTGCTAAAACCTATCCAACTACTGTTTTGTAAGTAAAAGCCAACAGGGTAAGAGGGCAGCCTGCTGGCCTTTAACAGCTCTATTAGGGTAAGATATCTAGTACCTCCCCACTTTATAACACCAATGAAGATCTCACTCCTTGGCCAAACGTGTAGAATCAAACGAACTCCATTTCAAACTGTTTTAAACTTTGCAAAATCCCTTTCTGAGGCCAGTTTGCAGTGCCCGGGTTTGGGGTGGTCCAAACTCTATGCTGGATTCCCTGGACACCATCAAGGTGACTCCATGTGTTACTGCTCTCTGGAAATGTTGGTGAGGCATTCCCCATTGGGAAATAAGTCCAGAGAGTCAGAGGTCTGCAGTAAACCAGTGGAGTCCAACACAATACAGGCAAGACACTGAGCATCTTCTCCAGTCTCCTCCCTGGTAGACAATGACTGTTCTGAGGAAAGGCCTGGGCTAGCTGACCCTCTCTCAGAAGGCTGGTTTGCTGGCCTAAACTCTGGTGTCCCAGGGTCTGTGGCTTAGTCTTCTGGCTGACTTCCTGGTCAAAGGGCTGGTGAACCAGAATCTCTGGCTTGGTATTTTCTGGTCACATAGACAGTGTGGCAGTCTCTTCTGCTAACCATCGGTCTCTATCTGTAGAACACCTGAGTGCTCTGAGTGCTAGCCTTTTATATAGTTTCTAGATTATCTAGAATCTACTAATGGGAGGGGTAAAGTGGAGAAGCACAATCCTTACAAAGACATTGTTTACAATTTCAGTCTTTCATACATTAGTATAGAGCTTCCATTCTGGCCTATAGGAATGACTCAGCATCTATTACAGATGGTGCAAAGTTCACTGTCAAAGACTTCCCCAACAAAACTATCATGTGCATCTTCTTGCAAAAGTGGAAAGTTACCAACCTAGTCCATAGGTAGCAAGTCTCAGAGTCTCTCAGTATTAGCTGACCATTTGTTAACCCTTCCCCAGTGTTGATGACAATGCAAATAAACAGAAAATATTATAATAAACAATATAAACTGAGATTAACTTTATAAAACAGTATAGAAGTACATAACAGTATAAACCATGATATCAAGATAGTAAGGGGTTGATGGTTTTGCATAGTAGCAAAAGGGTGAATGTCCACAGTCCAAAGCACCCTCGTTATGGGGCACTACAAGTTCATAGCTCGCTATGAGCTGGCCTCAGAGAATGAGGAAATGGTCACACCCATCCATGTCTATGGGAGTTCTGGAAATACCTGAAAATACACACTCTTTTATATTTATAACTGACATAGAAAGGAATGGAGAGAACTGAGCAAGCACTGCCATCTCCTCATTATCTGAGGCCGGCTCTTAGCGAGCTATGAGCTAGCCTCAGGGATTTTGCAAAATGGCAAAATCCCATTTAACCATATTTCTCCTCAGGCTTGGACTGACCCACAGGAGAGCAGAGGAATCTCCCGGCATGCCCCAGAGCATGGCAGGCCCCCTGGTCAGCACAGATGTGTGGCTGTTTTTTAAGGAAAAGGGCAGAGAGAGAGAGGCAGAGTGCAGGAGTCATGTGCAGTAGCTGTAGAATGGGCCCCTAGAATCAACTCCACTGGTGGCCCCAAAAATCAACTTCACTGGTGGACCCCAAGATTCAGCTCCAGAGGTGAGCCCCAATAATCAACTTCACTGTGGGCCTCACAAATCTACTCCAGAACAGGGCTCTAAGAATCAAATTCACTGCTGGACCCCCCGAATCTACTCCAGTGGTGGGTCCCAAGAATCAACTCTAGTGCTGGGCCCCAAGAATCAACTCCACTGCTGGGCCCCAAGCATCACCTCTATTGGTGGGCTCCAAGTATCATCTCCAATGGTGGGCCCCAAGAATCTACTCCACAGGTGGTCCCAAAAATCAACTCCACTGCTGGGACCTGTGAGTCAACTCCACTAGTGGGCCCCAGGAATCAGCTCCACCTGTAGGTCCCAAGAATCAACTCCACTGGTGGGTCCCAAGAATCAACTCCATTGGTGGTCCCAAGAATCAACTCCATTGGTGGGCCCCAAGAATCAACTCCATTGGTGGGCCCCAAGAATCAACTCCAATGGTGGGTCCCAAGAATCAACTCCATTGGTGGGCCCCAAGAATCAACTCCATTGGTGGGTCCCAAGAATTGACTTCACTGGTGGGCCCCAAAAATCAGCGTTACAGGTGGGTCCCAGACATCTCGCTCCGACACTGCTTCTCCCTCCTGTCCCACTGGTCATGCGCTTCCCCATCTTATTACTCCAGGCTGTTTTCTGACATTACTACAGTTACAGAGAGTTTTTATGCCATAAGGCGGCAGTGAATTGCCACAGCTCCCCCATGTGCGAGTCCAATTCTGTCATATTTTACAGCCTAGCAAATTAATTTGATCTATTTAGCGCATATGTTTCCAGCGAGGCTCCTTAATGACATCACTTTATTCTATTAGGAAATTATCAAGCGGCTCCAAATATCTGTGTTGTGCCCAGATTGGAGGCTCCGTCTTCCAGCCCTCGGGCCTTGAAGTCTTAATACTATGAAATATTCTTCTTCATCATGGCTCTGTGATGCTCTGGTGGGAATGTCCTACTGAAAAATGCATGAAGCTTCTTTCCGCCATGCTAATGTATTCAGTATTTTCTCAAGTGCCGGTCACAGCAACAACCTACTTTTTTTCTTTTCCTACAGGAAGAATTAGGGGAACTGATGCAGATTGTGAAGGAGCAGAAGCTGAAGAGCGAGTTGTTGGACATGCAGGAAAAGAAGAGTATCCATGGAAACGTGAAATCCGGCTTCAAACTGCATCAGACCGATAGCCTGCAGAGGTATGTCACTTTCCACCACGTCTGAGATGATGAACATGGCTCTGGGGAAGAATTTCTCCACAGCATGAAGTTTTAATGCAAAGAAAATTACTTGTTTCCTGTGGTGAGGAGCAGAATAATTGTAACACACAAAGCAGAAGATTTCTAATCTTTAAATATATAATCCAACCGGCTGAATCCGGGACGATGTTTTAGCTCAAAGTACACTGCATTTGTTTAATGGTGGGATCTTCCATGGCTACAGAGGGTGCGGAGATGGCAGATGCCAACGGGTGGAAAGCATGTAGCACCAACAGAATAGGAATACTAGGGCTCCTACAACCACTGGGTGCAATATCTATCTATATCCTATCTATCTACCTTATATATATCTACCTCATATTTATCAGGGGGTGCAGAGGTAGCAGTCACTACCGGGCCCTGCAGGCTCAAAAGCCCTTCTGCCACATAAGAAGATACCACTTACAATGTAAGTGGCACATGGTAGCTGCAGGGCCCATTTCACTTTTTGCACTAGGGGCCCAGGAGCTTCAAGTTACGCCTCTGATGTCTATATATCTGTCAGTTCCTCTGTCTATTATATATTTCATATCTATTTATCTATCTATTTGAGGTCATGTCTATTTTATAACTATCTCATATCTATCTTTCTTTCTTTCTCAAATATATCTTGGCATGTCATGTTGCACTGCCTGTTAAGGCACCATGAACGGTATAGGAAACGCTCATGGCGAAACATGGTGGCACCAAGATGACAGCCGGGCTCCTGACAGTTGCGTCACGGAGAAGATGTAACATCTGTTCCGGACAGTTTAACCCCTTAGCTGTCGTGATCAATAGCGATCGCATTGGGTTTCAGTGGTTGTCATAGCAACTGGGTATCAGACAATGGTTGTCTATGATGTAGCTTCCTGGGGCCGCCTGACAGGATGATTGACAGTTGGCATAATACACTGCAGCATAGACATGCTGTGACATAATATACTCACATGGTTATATCAGCGATGTTTAATGATCACTGGTGCTATATAAATATAACAAAAAAAGATTTATTAGAAAGAGTAAAGTGTAAAAAAAAAATACAATAAAACACGTACACTGACCTTTACCCATTACAAATATCAATCACCCCAAAAAAGATCCAAAATAGAAAAGTGCACACATTTTGGTATCACCGCCTGTGTATCGACCTTGACTATAAATGTGCCTTGTTATTTTACGCCACACAGTGAAGACTCGTGAAAAAAAAATAAAAATAATGGCACAAATTACAGTTTTTAAATGCGAATAATAAGGAGATCAAAAACGCTTATGTAAAAACCCCAAAGTGGTGTCCTATAAAAAACAGTCAGTTTGTACACACAGCGTCGGTACGCCCGCAATTACGCCGGGTGTTTGGGAGTCAGATACGCAGGTGAGCATCTGCAAAAAATAAAAAATAAAAAACAACTACAAGGTATTGCCGTATTTTCTTTAATCCATTGCCTGTTTCAAAAAAACAGATTCAAAGGTGATCAAAAAGTCATGCGTGTTCCAAAAATGATACCAATAAAAACGTCAACCCTACCAGGGAAAATCGAGCCCCTACACTGTGCCGAACACCGAAAAATAAAAAAGTTATGGCTCTCAGACTATGGCGATGCAAAAAATGTGTTCTCTTTTATAAATAAAAGTGTGTTTTATTTTTGAAAAGCAGTAAAACATAAAAAATATACAAATTGGGTATCGCTGTAATTGTATCGTCATAATGAGTGAAGTGAACATGTCATTTATACCACACGGTGACCACTTTAAAAAATAAAAATAAAAAACACTACCACGATTGCTGTATTTTGTTCATTCTGCCTTCTAAAAATCTTGATAAAAAGCGATCAAAGCGATCACTATGAATACCTCTTATGGCACCAATGAAAATGGTCAGCTTATTCGCAAGAAACAAAGCCCTTAATCATCTTCATTATACAGAAAAATAAAAAGTTGTGGCTTGCCAGACTGTTGACGTCATAAAAAAACAGCAACATAAATGTATTTTTTACTCTTTTCCATTGTGTAAAAGTAGCAAAACATAAAAAAACTATTGCTGTACTTGGAAGAAATTACGTAACAAGCTTTGGGGTGAATTTTTCCAGCTAAAACTGCAGATTATTGGAAAAAAAAATGTATTATTTTCACAGCCTAATGCTAAAAAAAAAATGTCTAATACATGTGGGGTTGATATACTCACTACACCCCTTGATATATTGCACAAAGGGTGTAGTTTCCCAAATTAGGTCTTTCTAGGGGTGTTTATTAAATTTTAGCACCTTGGGGTGTTCACAAACCTGGAATGGTGCCTAAAATATATCCTAATAAAAACGAGACCCCAGAGTCCGGTAGGTGCTTCTCCTATTCTGAGACTTGTGGTTGAGCCAAATAGCGCACTAAGGTCACATATGGGAAATCTCTAAAAACGGCAGAAACTGGGGAATCAATATTCAGTTGCGTTTTCCTGTTACAATTTACTAGTTCTAGTAAACAATGGATAAAAAAATTAAAATCTGCAACAAACAAAAAAAGTAAAATTTTGAAATTTCACTTCTTCTTGCTTTAATCTTTGTTAAATAATTGCAGGGTTAGCAAACTTCCTAAATGCTGTTTTGAATACCTTGACAGGTGCAGTTTCTTAAATCAAGTCATTTATGGAGGTGTTTAACAAAAGGGTCACTCAAGCCACATAAGAACTGGGCTGGTCCTAAATAAAAAATCTGTGTAGTTAAACTTTTTTTGAAAATGTTAAAAATTTGCTACAAAATTTAAGAGCCCCCTAATGTCCTAAAAAAAAAAGATTGTTTCAAAAATGATGCCAACATAAAGTAGACATATGGTAAATGTTCATTATTTACTATTTTGTTGGGTATGACTAACTGTCTTAGACGTAGAAATTTGAAAAGTTTGAAAATGGCAAATTTTTCCAAATTTTCACAATATTTTTAGATTTTTCACAAATAAGCAAGGTCTTCTTTAAGGCTATGTTCACACTGTATTTGTAGTGTACATTTAACATATACCGTAATATAGCTCCTAGCATTTATGTTACTTGTATCCATAGGACTTCATTCATCTAGCATAGGCCTAAAGAGTGTCTTTTAAGCCTCTACATTGAGCCCCAGTGGAGATAGGGACCAATGTGAATAATGACAATTTCTGTACAGCGCTTCGGAATTTGTTGGTGATGAATGATTAGAATAGATCAAATATTTATACACTACCGTTCAAAAGTTTGGGGTCACCCAGACAATTTTGTGTTTTCCCTGATACTTTTATTATCACTTGAGTGCAAAATGACACTAGAAAAATCTTCGTTTCCAAGACATTGACAAGGTTACGAAATAATGATTTTTATTTGAAATAATAATTTTACTTCTTCAGACTTTGCTTTCGTCGCTCCCTTTGCAGCACCAATTCCAGCGTGAGCAGAACCTTTGGCATTCTAGCTGTTAATTTGCTGAGGTATCTGTGAGAAATTTCTTCACCTGCTTCAGAAGATCCCTCCACACAGTTGGATTTGCTTGATCGGGCACTTTTTTTTGACGGTACCATACGGTCAAGGCTGCTCCCACAACAGCTCAATGGGGTTTGAGAATTCTGGTGACTGCGCTGAGCCACTCCATTTCAGATAGAATAACAGCTGCCGGCTTCTTCCTAAAGATAGTTCTTGCATAATTTGGAGGTGGCTTTGAGGTCATTGTCCTGTTGGGCAGATTGTAATTGGCTCCAATAAAGCGCTCCTCACGGGTATGGCTTGGCGTTGTTGCAACAATGGTACTTGATAGCCTTCCATTATTCAATAAATCCCTTTTTCCTTATACAAATCTCCATTTACCAGCTACCAAAGCAAAACCAGACCATCAACTGACCTCCTCCATCGCTTGACAGATGGCGTCAGCCCCTCTTCCTTGCATCTTTTCAGTTGTTCAGCGTCTCACAAATGTTCTTTCTGTGTGAATCCATAACACTTTTTCCATCTTCCTATGTCCAAAGTCTGTGTTCTTTTGTCCTATTAATCTTTTCCTTTTATTAGTCAGTCTAGATTATGGCTTTCTTTCTTTGCCAACTCTGTCTGAGTCCAGCATCCGGATTGCCTCTTCACTGTAGACGTTGACACTGGCGGTTTTGAGGGTACTATTAAATGAAGCTGCCGTTGTGGACCTTTGAGGCGTCGATTCTCAAACCAGGAGACTCTAATGACTTGTCTAGTTGATCAGTTGGTGAGCAGCAGGGCCTTCTCATTGTTCTCTTTCTTACTATGCGTTAGAGCGCTGTTTAGTGCTCTTCCTCTGAAGGGAGTAGTTTAAAAAAAAAACTGTTGTAGGAAATCTTCAGTTCTTGGCACAATTTCTCGCATGGAAGAGCCTTCAATCTATCAGAAAGAAGATAGACTGTCGAGTTTCACATGAAAGTTCTCTTTTTCTGGCAATTGATCGCGAGTTGTGAATCACGAACTCTAACAAAATAGTTATGCTCCAGATTCATCAAACTAGACCTCAAAGGCTAAGGTCAGTGTTTTATAGCTTTCTCTCTAATCAGCAAAAACTGTTTTTAGCTGTTGCTAACATACTTGCACAATCGGGTTTTCGGGGTGTTCAAAATATATCCTATTGCCTTTCTATACGCAGTTATGCAATCACAATGTACCATTAGTAACAATGGTGTAATGGTTGGATGGTTGATTGGAAATTCTGCCCACTATTTACACATATGTAGATATTGCATATACAACAGACGTTTGCAGCTAGAATAGTCATTTACCACATAGCAATGTATGGATGGTATTATTTCTAATTCATTAATGTTGAGTTCATTGAAAAAAAAATGTTGCTTTTCTTGTTCAAAAATAAGGAATTTCTAAGGTGACCCAAATCAATTTTGGAGCAGTAGTGTATAAAAATCTATATTATACATAAAATACAAAATAAAACGGTGTTCAGATGTAAGCATAGACTTCAGGCTTTGTGAGGAATGCTTCCAATAGTCGCTTGCTGCTTTGTCTTATTAATAATTGAAGACGGGTTCTTATCACACATTTTCTTCCCATTCACATGTGACTTTTAGTCACCTTGCAGCTGAAGCCTCTATTGGTGAATGCATTATTTCACCAGACATTTCCTTGACATACAGAATAAGCCTGTTTGTTTACAAAGATTATACCAAATGCAAAAATATTCTAAAAGAGTCATAAAGTATGTATTAATATTGGTGCATGAGCAGACGGTAAAAACTGGTATTATGAATATCATGTTTACTTACTCAGGTCTAGATCCACAGCCTCATGGTATCCTGGAATACTATTTCTGACCATCAGATTAATTGCTTATATCCACGGCATTAAAGTGGTTGTCTCACCACTCTGTTTCACTGAGTCAAAAACAATGTTAGATTCATGCTTCCTTTCTCTTTATGGTCAGGGTGTGGGTGGTTCCATAGCAGTTATTAGAATATCAGCTCCATATTCATGAGCTATTTGAATACCATCACTTACGCATGAGAAAACCAAACCCAAAGGAGACTGATTGTTTGAGATAACATACTGTTCTCAAGCTGCCGGCACCCTGTGTGCCATCTTGTAAGGTGGTGACATCATTTCCTCTTGCTATCAGATAACGGACAGAGCAGTGGTGAGAAGGGGGAGAGCAGGTTCAATTTCCAGAGAAAAACCAGTTGTACTAAGTGAGATGATAAAGTTTTATCTGCTCAACAAAACCAGAAAAGAATGTAGGCAACATCGATACTAGGAAAAAATTCTTCAATTACCTGTCCCTATATGTTGAAAGTTAATCTTTTTAGTGAGACAACTCCTTTAAGCTTTGCCAGCTCATCTTTCAGGTAAATCTATGTCATGTTGGACTGAAATTATTTTAAGGGACCAACCTCTATCTTTACAGTCAAGGCTGCTATCAGTCATCTATTAACCATTTCAGAGCCTCCATTACAGCCAATATCCAAATGGGGGCCCCCACCCATTACTGGTTCCTATTTTTTAACATATCAGTGGGACCCTTTTTTGATTAGGTCCCCTGATAGGAGTACTGCCCTATTGACACCCCTGTTTACAGTAACGTGCTAATTGGCCTGTTTAGCCATTTTTTAAGCCATGTGGCAACCTCAATCATTAAAACATGCCCCCCACAGGGGGCCAAGGGGGGGGTTTAATAGGATATCTAGTAATTGGTTCTAATGTCAGCTCCAAATGAGGTTGCCTTCTGTTAGACCTTTTGAGCACTATATTAAAGGTACAGTATTGTGTCATGGCTTTAGCCCACATGACTTTTGGATATGGGATGAATCCTCACTCCACCTAATACAACCCAAACTACCATAACCTATACTGTGGAATAAATGCTTAACCACTGTGTCTGCCCCTGGATGACATTACCATTATGTCACGCTAAAGGCTATCCGCTTCCAAAGCTCAGTCTTCTCACCAGCATGTGCGTTCTAAGGCGGGGCAGCTTCACATGGCTCATTCTGGCGACTGACTGAATGCGTTGCCGTATTTGCGCTGCGCAAGTACTGGCTGGATATTCCGTCCCAGTCATTCTCTCGGTAATCCACTTGTTTCATAGAGGAACTTATGGAGATTCCGTCTTCTTCTTCTCCGCTCGGCGAATACGCTGAGGGGGGAGAAAGTTCGACCTGCACTTATTCTACGGCATGTAGACGCGCCGGTGAATATGAGTGTCTATGGGGCCAGCGCAGCTTGCCGGCCCCCCGCCCCGCTGGCACGGCTGCCAGCGTAATTGCGGGCGGTATTCCGTATCCCCACAATTACGTCGGCAATAAGCTGTGATGAAACATATGCCTGTAACTCTCATGTTAATTGTTGTTTGATTTAGGTCACCTACTTGGACCTGCAACTTTTGAACCTAATTTTCTAAACTCAGCAACATAAAAGCTGTGACCGATGATACATATGACACTTTTTATTTATATGAAAAAAAGGAAAAAATAGCAAATCCCAGACTCAGAAAGCCTATCCTATAGCATTCGGGATAGGAAAAACCCCTGTGGAGGAAACCTCTAGGGAATCATGTCTGAAAGACAGCCCTTTCCTTGGGCTTAGATGGATAATTCCAACATTTAACTTATTAAAGTCATCATAAAACTGTATCTGAAACCAAAGATAGAGGCAATATAAACAGATACAATAATACTGGCATCGTTGTACAAACCTTAAAGTAGCTAGTAGTATAATGTTGTACCGTGTTAGCCATAGAAAGTAGTAGAAGAAATCAGGCGATACCTTTTAGAGGCTAACTGAATATATTAAAGTAGTCATTAAAGTAGGGAAGGATGGGAGCGAAATGTTTCCTCCAGTTCCTCTGGTGAGAGAAAGAGGAAAAAAGAAAGAAGACAGGAAGTGACATCTATTCCTAGACTTCCCCTCCTCACAGTAACACACTATGCCCACACATACTTCCTCCTCTCACAGTAGAAGCAGTGTTGCTTATATCTTCACAACTGTACACAGTTAAAAATATATAATCTCAGTGCTTACTATAAAGAAAAAGACTTGGCAGGTGATATTGTCACGGACGCTCAGTGAGCGGGAGGTGGATCCTCTGGTCACCACAAGGAGTTGGCGTACACTACGCCAGGTTAAGCGGAAGTATAAGGGTATCGTTCACACGGCGAATGTGCCCCGCAATTTTCAGTATCACATAGCTCTCATAAGAGAATACGGGTTACGCCTTGTCCCCCCGCGTACAATCCGATCATATTGTACGCGCGGGGAGATAAGTGACATGCCTATGTCTGCCGGTCCCCCCGTGCTTCGGTAGTACGCGCTGATCAGCGCGACTCCCAAATCACCTGGCGTATTGCGGCGCGTACTGTATGCGTCGCAATTACGCCATTTGAACATACCCTAAGGGGCCCCTTGTATTCACCGGAGCCCGCCACAAGGGAATTCCCCAGGTCGCTACCCCCAGCGTAGGACACAGCGGTGACAGCCGAAACAGGTAGAGTAGACACGGAGCCAACCGGAATGTGGAGCTGGAGCTAGGTAGAGCAGGCCAGGCAGGAACAGAATGTGGCAGATGAAGATCAGCACAATATACGTAGGCAGGACCAGGAACGCTAACGGAACGGTAAAGGTATTCACTAGAGAGCGCACAAGGACGTCACTAGAGAACGGATACCAACAACTGGGCGTGGAGGGAAGGAAACTGCATCCTTCAAAAGCTCCCGCAAGAATTGGATTGGAGGAGCACAATTACCTTTTGCGCTCGGGCCCTTTAAATCCAGGGAACTGATTAGTGAACGTGCGTTGCTAAGTGGGGAGGAAGATGCTAGAGGAGCTCTACCTGCTGAAGGAGGAAAGCAGGACAGAGCAGAGTGAGCAACAGATAGGCCTTGGGCGCAGATGCCTAGGCAACGGCAGAGGCAACGACCAGCACATGGGGTGTTGTACGGACGTGCCCGCACTCTTGAGTCGGACCGCAGCCCGAGCCGTTACCGATATAAAGTGCTATATTGAAGGTTTATTATATAAATAATTCATAAAGAGCTTAAAAACCTTTTGCACTCAATGAAAAACTCGACGCATTTCTCACTCCATCCTGGCGCTACCTCAGAAGCTTCAAATGATTGACGCTCCTGAGATAGCACCAGTGTGTGGCGAGAAACGCGACTTCCTGAAGCCACCTTTCTAAAGTGTATGTAGGTAATATAGTCTTATAGACGACTTATCACCTATAGAGAACCTTATGAAGTAATAGAAGACTAAATAGATTACATACTTTCTCTACGCTGGCCCTTTTGTTATGACAGGAGCATGAAGTTGGTCAGTGGTGTACTGACAGCATTGAGGAACACTATGTTGGTCAGCTGACTGTAAAAACTTCCTGCTTCCACATGATGCAGGAGGGAAGTCTGTGTAAGCCTGTACCATCTTTTACAGTGGGGTGGGAGCTCTGTATTTTTCTATCTTCATGCTGTGACGTGTTATTACAGACGCTGAAGCAGCACTAGATGCCTGTGTGCTATGGAGGAGGAGGCTGAAAGCTAAGCAAACCCTATCAGACATATGTCCTCAGTGTGCTGTGCCTGCTGCAGTGTATATTGAGAGACTCAGACTAACCCTGTCCAAGCGACTATGTCCTTAGCTTCCCTGCACAGTTGTATCTCCCATAGAAGGAATCTTACCAGATTGTAATGATCTCAGCTGACAAAATGAAAGGTTAAGAACCATTGTTTCCTTAGTAATATGTGAGAAAAATATGATATGATTTGCTATGACATTGTGTAATTTGAGTAAAGTCTAAATATTTCAATTCTGACCTAATATAATTTGCCTGTGTTTGTGTGGTGGGGATAGGTGCTCTTTAAAGCCTCTGAAACCTTTTACATGAACCCTTTTCTCTAAAGAGCTTATTTTTTTGCTCCATCCGTGATCCATGAAAAGTGGTAAATAGCAGAGGACCAAAACTATTTTCCAGTGTATTCTATTCCTGAAGTAGGCTCAGTCGTAGAGGTCAGTAGGTTTCCTATAAAAGATGAAGACTGAGCTTCTAAGATCCCTATTGCTTTGTTTCCTTACCAGGTTGTCACTTCAGCCTCCGAGTGCAGAGAGTTCACAGTCATTAGTGATGCTGATAGCAAGTCAGCAGGAACAGAGCGCGGCTTTGGAGGAGATGAACCAGAGGCTTCAATCTCTAGAAAGGATGATTCGTTACAGCCTGCAGTCTAATGCTCCATCAGGTAACAGGATTAGGGGTGAAAAAGGCATTGTGCTCTTGTCAGATCATCAGTTCTATAGCAAACCCAAAATATTCTGCTGAACCAAGTGTGTAACGTGCGCCCATTATATCATGTAGAATTGTCAACATCATTTCTCAAATTTGTCATACTTCCATCAGGCTCTTTTCCCTGAGGGGGATTCCATGTACCCTCTGCTCTCTCTGTATCTCAACCAAAAGCTGCGGTTTTGTTGTTTATTTTGTTTTTTTGTTGTTTTTTTTTTTTTTTTAAATGGTCTTTATTAAAGTTTCAACAAATTTTCAACATCTATAACATCAGAATTAAAAGAGACAAGTCCTGTATGCTTGACATCAGACTTGACTGCATATCTTTGTAATTGTGGACAAAATAGAGAAGGAAAGAAGAACAAAAAAAGGGAGGGGAGTTTGGAGGGGAGGGTGCAGACCAACCAATACTCCTGTAGATTTTAGGACAACACATTGGTCTGTTTTCTTCAGTTAATTTTTTCTGTCTTTGTTCATTGATGGATTTTTATGTTAAAGATCTTTCAAACAAACAGTCACTTTGCAATTTATGTTCCATTAAACAGTGTGCTACCTATTCCCAGATATACATCCTTGTATGGACTGCATAGCTCCTCAGGTCGCTAATAGCTTACAGACCTGTTCAATCTTCCTGATCCTCTGCCAGCAATCTGGTTGCTTTGCTATAGCTTACAGGACCTGTTCAAATCTCTCCTGATAGGCTGCCAGCACTGGTTGCCTATAGCTACAGACATTCTGTTCGATATCTACTGAATATAGGTTGCCAGCTCTGTTGCTTTAGCATACAGACTGTTCGAATAACTCTCCTGGATAGGCTGCCAGCGCTTGGTTGCTATAGCTACAGAGAACCTGGCTTCTTTCTGACAAGGCACTAGTAGACAGCCGCGAAAAGACCTGAACATTAAAATTAGAACCAGAATAACAGGACTGAGGGCTGATAATGATTAGTGTAGTGAGAGAACCCCTTTAATTATATATTATATTGTATATATATATATATATATATATTATATATATATATACTATATAGTAGCTCTTATAGGGTTAGAGAAAAGACTTTGATGGGGTATTATATTTTATTACTTTTTTATTCATCTGTGTTTTTCCCCTAAAAATGGGGCTGCCACCGACAGCGGACTCTCTGCTCCTATAAGGGGGTTAACAAGGGTCCAATGCTGAGTGGATCCAGCCTTAGAGTTGTTTGAGGGAGGTGAGGGTGAGGAGAGAGAGAGAGAAAAAACGAAGGTCCCAGAAGGGTGCAAAGAGTCAGTGAGACAGGTGTCCCCTAGATCCTGTCTGGGGACAGAGTGGGACAGAGACCCGAGACAGCGGACAGCAGAAAGAGAACAGTACGGATTCCGCGAGAGGGATTGAGCTTGGTGTTGGCCTCCAGTGGCAGATGGAAGGGTGAACGAGAAGCCCTTATCCGAAACAAACCACGGCAGAAGGAGGGACAGGAATAGAAGCTACTCCGGGGATCAGGGACTGTTGTGGAATGGCCAAAGTTGGCAGGAAGAGTGGTTCCTGTCTGCTGGGTCACGATGCTGGGGGTGTCCACCTCCTGAAGCCTCGTTTGTGTCCAGAGATCTGTGACCTTGTGCTGGGAGGAAAGACCATGGGCGACATGTCAAAAAAAAAAAAAAGGAGCCTCCTCGCCAGTTTTAAGGCATATTAAATTAGCGTACAGTGCGCCTCTTGAATTTAATGACCTGTCAAAAAATCTGGGAATTGGTCTACCCTGCATTGTATAATTGATGCGTCCTAATCTAGGAACTTGACATAAGCTCAGGCGCCTCGAGAGCATATCATGTCTAGCGCATATTGATGCGGCCCCTACTTTAGGCCCCATTAGATGTGTGTCGAGAGCCTGGCGTATTATGTATACGGCGCCTAGTTTTGGTGCACGACGAGTTCATTTTATGTGAGAAGAAGTTAGGAGCTCATAGTCAACAGTTTAGTGTGGTGCAAAAATACACCAAAAAAATGGTTGCAGCACCTAATGGGACATGTCGCCCCATGAGTTCTTTTTATAAACCAGTTGTGGACATTTATTTTTTACATGAGCATCACACCCATCCTCCACGGTACAACACCATTCCCATTCTCTGGTATCCTGAACCACATACAGTGGAGTGCGTCACTACCACCCGTGCCATCTTCTCTGTATGTGTTACACTCCCACAGCTGCACGATTGCTGTGCACTCTACACAGTGGTTTTAAAACTGTCCGGATGATACAGATAAATGCAAGGTTATGCACACGGGGAAGAAAAATGACCATTACCATGAAAACATGTTAAAATGTAATAAAGGATGAGTATAAAAGTCACTCCCATGGAAAAGATTGGTGAATCCTGGGGGACAGTACTTAATTGTAGCAGCAATGTCAGCATGCAGCTGTCCAAGCAAATGTAGGATCAGGAGGTGCCTTTAAAAGGGGCATAGAAGGCACATGATGAGAACATAGATGCTCCCATTATACAAAGTCACTGGTCAGACGCACGACACATGGAATAATTGTGGAAGTTTTGGGGACTCGTGCACAGGAAAACAAGACATTGTTAGAGCTATGAGAACAGGTACAAATGGTCGCAACAAAAATAAATAAAAAGGGACATGGTGGACTACAGTACACCCAGAAGATGGCAAGATTGGGGTTAGATTTGAGTTTTAGAGAAAGACGGTTCGGGGGGGACATTAATAAATATGTTTTAAATCAATTCAAAGGGTCAATTATAGATCTCTCCAAGAGACTTATTTATAACCAGGTCGTATCTAGAACAATCCTCTACGTCTTTGAGGAAACGAAAAGTGATCTTACATAAACAGAATGACAAGGGATTCTTTACTGTAAGAGCATGTGAGGACTGTGGAAATCGCTTTCTGCCAGTGGGAACTTGTCATGGTGTATTCAAATACACAGAGTTCAAACAAAAGGGTGTGGATGCATTAATAATATAACAAGTTATATTGTCTTGGATTCTGGTGAGGGGTCGTGATCCAGGGAGATTTTTTTGTCGCTGGCCATATTGGAGTCAGGAAGGAATTTTTCCCTAAAATCGCAGGACACTAATTGGGCTTTCTACCTCATTGGGGTGTTTTGCCTTCATCGGGATTTCGCATCACCCTTTGCACAACAGGCTATGTGATGTCTGGTATGGACGTCTCGTCTTTTTTTCGGGCGTTGATCAATATGAACTATAAGCTAAAAATCATCTTCTGAAGGCGTGTGTGGAATATTTCCATTATCAAACTTTACTTCATATAATCAGTGAAAAATACAATACAAATAAGGGGCGACATGTATGAATGGGCTTTTCGCCTGTTTTTTGGCATATACTGCGCCTCCCGGCCGAATCCCTGTCGACGCAGGGATGTGGTGTTAGCGCAGCAGGCTGTTTCGCCACTTTCAGCTTGCGCCGCATGAAGGGGAATGGCGGGCGAATGGGTTGCTCGGTGTAGGCGTTCCGGTTGGCGGGAAGCGGTGCGTCGTATACTCCGAGGCATTATACAATCGCGGAGTCAGGCAAAAGTGCTGCGCATTGCAGCGCTCGGCAGCTCTCCGACAGGGCAGACCAGGTTTATTTTGGTCTAAGCTCCTGGCGGAGGCGAAGTGAAGCAGGATCGGACATGCGAGGAGAGCAAGATAGAAGATCGCGACAGAAATCTCGCGCGTCACGCTACGTGCAAGCAGGAGTATGGAAAACCGAAAAAAATCGCCTTTATAAGGTGGAAAACATTGTCAGAAAAGAGCTCCAAACCCTCAAAAAAATAAACATAATAAAAAAAAAAAATCACTTTACAAGTAATCTTAGAGAACGTGAGCAATATCAAAAAATCGGTTATTGGAAATTGGGGAAATACCAGGTACATTCAAATTCTGAAAGCTAGTTGTCTCATTGGTCGGGCATAAAAACCCGGTTCCAATCAGAATAAGGTGCGACTGTGGACCATTAAAAACCTATGGAGAATTGATTCTGACCAATCAGACATAACGGCGGGACAGTTTGCAAAATACAGTAAAAATGCAAGAAAAGAGACTGATTGGCTGAGCTGGCGGTGGTTTGGCTATCTCCAAGCCAATCAGAGCGCGAGCTAACTTCTCGACCATTGTTGTCTAATGAAGAGGTTGTGGCGCTCTGAAATCTCGGCGCTCAGCCGCAGTGCGCAATGACAGTTATTAATAAAAAAAAACCCTCATTTTTATTTTAGTGTAAATCATTAATCACATAAAGAGCTAAAACCTTCTGTAAAAAATAAATCAGTTAAATCCCAAACAACGTGTTTGTCGACGCAGACTGGCGCTTACATAAGGATTAGCATAGAGAGAATTCGCCGGGAATATACAGTAATTTCAAATTGGATTATGCTCTTCTCATTGGATCGACATAAACAGCCGAATCAGATAATTGGGGAGGCGACAGTGGCCCATTATATCTATGGAGGAGTATATTGACCATTCAGAATAGGAGCGAATTGGGACCCATTATAAGCTAATGGATGGAGATTGACCAATCATATTCTTAGGCGGGACAGTTCAAAATACAGTAAAAAAGGCAAGAAACGAGCTGATTGGTTTGAGCTAGCGGGGGCTAGTCCAGCTTAGCCAATCAGAGCCGCGAGCTAATTTCTCATAGAGTTCAATTGGGGAAAAGAAATGCGCGAGCGAGCTTCTCGTGATTGGGCTTAGTTTAAAAGAGGCGCCGTTATTTGGACAATGGGAGGATGCGGCGGATGTGAGCGCACGGCTCCTATGGGTTTTTTAACTGCAATCTGAACATTAAATTGGTATCATGGCCGAAATCAAATTATAAGATACAGAAGTTGTACGCCGATGTGTATTAAAATGGGAATATAATATGGGGGTGTAATGAAAAAAAATATTTAATTCAGATAAAATCATGTTTTTTCTTTATTTTCGTTAGCCAAGGGATCAATAGTATGGGGTGCACCGGAAAATAAAGAAATAACATGTTTGTAATTGAATTAATATTTTTTTTTCGTTATCCACTATATGTATTATTCATTTTATGTATACAGATCGGGTCAACTTCTGTACTTCTTATAAATTTGATTTCGGCAGTTTGTATCAGTTTTATTTCAGATTGCATTGAAAACCCATAACGAGGTCGCTCGCTTCTCCCATTGGTCCAAATAAGCCGCCACCTTGATCGACTTTGTTAACTTAGTGTGCACATCACAGAGCGCGCTCTAGATTTGTCTTTTTCCCCATAGAAGAATCTATGAGAGAGAATAAGAAGCTCGTGCTGCTGATTGGCTAAGCTGGACGAGCCCCGCGAGCTTAACCAATCAGCCTCTTTTCTCATTTTTTACTGTATTTTGAACTGTCACCTCTTTGAATATGCTTGGTATTTTTTTACTCCATAGGTTATAATGGGACATTGTCGCTCCCTATTCTGATTGGTCAATTCTCTTCCATAGGATATAATGGTGCACTGTCGCTTCTTATTCTGATTGGCTGGCTTCTGCTGACCAATCAGAGAGCATTTGTACAACAATTTGATTTACTGTATTTCACGGCGCCAGGATGTCTCTTATTGCGCTCAATTCATTTGTAGCGCATGGTCTCCCTCCCCCCACCGTCTCCACCCCGGCAGACAAAGTTTGTTGTTTCGGGAATTTAACTGCTTTATTTGTAAAGAAGGTGTTGCTGCTCTTTATCTGATAATCGTTTTACAACTTAATAAAAATCAGTTTTTTATTAATACTCCATGCTGCACGGCGCTGAGCACCGAGAATGATTGCGCCGATCTTCTCCATAGACTACAATGGGAGAAGTAGCTCGCGCTATGATGTCTGGGGATGAGCAAGCCACCGCTATATCAGACCAATCAGCTCTTTTTTGTCTTTTTTACTGGTATTTTGAACTGTCCCGCCTGTTGATTTTGATTGGTACTAAATTTTGTGCTACCATTGGTTTAATGGGACCACTGGTCGCCTCCCTTATTCTGATTGGTACAAATACTTTCTCTATAGGTTAGAAGGGGCCCATGTCGCTCCTGTTTCTGATTGTGGTTTATGCGACCAATGAAGAAAGCACTTAAACAATTTGAATTACTGTATTTCCCGGCAATTCTCTCTATTGCATTTCCCTATGTAGCTGCCCGGTCTCCGGCGAACAAACGCGTTGTTTGGGATTAACTGATTTATTTTTAAAGAAGGTTCGCCGCGCTTTATACTGATATTGTTTTTTACACTTAATAAAAATGGTTTTTTTTATGTTCCATACTCCATGCCGCACTTGGCGCTGAGCGGCAAAGGATTGCATTGCTCGCCATATTCCATAGGACTACAATGGCGAGAAGTAGCCGCGCTCCTGATTGGCTGGGATAGGCAATGGCACCGTAGCGTCAGGCAGCAATCTATGATCTTTTCTGCTCAATTTTTATGCTGTATTTCTGAAATGTCCCGCCTTGATTTTGATCTTGGTCAAAACTTCTCCACTAGGTATTATGTTGTAATAAGTCTTTGTCGCACGTATTCTGAATGTGGGTCAATAGTTTCTCCATAGGTTTTTAATGGTTCACTCTCGCTATCCTTTTATGATTGGCTGGTTCTGCCGGGCCTCAAGTGGAGAATAGTTTTCAGAATTTGAAATTACTGTATTTCCCCGGCAATTTCCAATGTATCCTATATGCATTGATATTAGGTAATTATTGGAAAGTGATTTTGTTTTATGTCTGAATTTTTTATTTTTGAGGTTTCAGCTCTTTTCTGGGAATGTTTTCGCTGTTTATAAGGCCGATTTGTTTTGATTCAGATACGGCCGCAACGACATGTGGATATGGATTTCTTGCTGTTCTTCAGCCGCTGTCTCGAGCATCGGAAACTGATTTTCGGCGGTACAGTACCGACACTGCTGCCCATGTTCTCCGCACTGCGCCTCTTGTCCCCGCCACTCTGTGGGCCCCCACACATGGCGAAGCTGCAGGAGAACTTTTCCACCAGTATGTACGAGCGCACCTACCTTTCGGGACGGTGAATCTTAGGCGGCACGTCTCCGCACGCACCCTCTGTCACGCTGTGTGCACTGCGCCCCACCACACAAATGGTGAGGCGCAGGCAGGACTTTAGTCCGCTTATGGAATGACCCGGGACTACCATCCCGGCGGCGAATCTCTGGCGCAGCGCCGACTGCGCCTAAGTCCGCACTGGCCTAATCACGACTGGCCGAGGGCGGCAGACTTTACATAGGATGTATGAGCGCGCCCGGCCCCGACTAATAAATCAGGCGACATTTCGCCGGAAAATCTAGAGGAAAGCCTCCGCTCACCGACCCGGCGATGCTTACATACATGACGTGCCGCAAGAAGTCTAAAACCTGGCGTTGCCCGTATCAGTTGCACAACAGTGGCATACGTACAATATTCATTCCTGAAGTTGTGTCCTCAATCTCTCTGTGTGGACTTCTGACAGAGCGGATAGTCGCGCTTGCATGATACGTGCTGCATTCGTTTCGGAAGGATTATCTTCCTTTTTTTTCTAAGCTCATGAGTACTCATTCCATGTATACGTTAGAACTACCCACGATTGCTTCCCACGTGTCACGTGGGATACATTGCACGCAATCCTCTTAAAAACACAATTTAAAAATAACAGTACCAGGACCCTCAAATGTTTGGCATCATAGATAAGCTTTTTAAGCTAAATTTTCATTAAAGGCACTTTAGGTGCTATGGACTCGAACATTGTTAATCCAGAATGCTTCCTCGTTTCAAGAAGCATGGATAATTTCACATTCATTTTCCTGAACATGATCCTCCTCCAGTACGCACCACTTGAGTTCACAATGGTGCCTGGATTCATTTGAGAAGTGGCGTGCCATGAAAGGTCTCACATACTTATTGCTCTCCTGAGTTTTTTCTTTTTGTTGCATCTTTTTCTCAAAGGTACGTATTGCTGATTTATGCTCTGTAATTCTCTGTTTGAAACTATGAAAACTATGAAAGTCAGCGGGTGGTCACATCTAGTTACGGGGCTGTTCACGCCACGTTTATGTCTCCGCCTGTGAACAACTGTACCCAGACATATACCACAGTGGGGATATAGAGAACAAAAGAGCAAACACAGTCATATTTCCTCTACGTGCTGAACATATGTGCTTTCTGTGCCGGACACAATAGTGTAATCCACCACGCTTTGGTGTCCGGCGCAGAAAGCATCTGCATTTGGGGGAAAAGAAAAAACTTAAATTTGCTGTATTATTCTCTATGGCTCTGCCACAGTATACATTGGGGTACTGTTTTTCATGGTATCTACGGATGGAGATAAAAACAAGGTGCAAACAGCCCCTAATACAGCAATGACGTCTGTCAGGAGCCTTTCTTGTCTGTTATGTGTGGCACTGGCACTATTTCTGTTTTTCTGTTCTTATGACAGGACAGAAAGTAAGAACTAGGAACTTAGTTATGAGCACTTGTATTTTGGGCTCAGAAGAAGACAAGGCTCACATCAGTCTATATGTGCGTTAGTCCCCGGAGTCGATTGCTAAGGTCTTATCAATCGACTTGAGGCCTTAACAACTGGCTTAACAACCGACTGGACGGCCCGCGGAGTCGATTGCTAACCTCTTATCAACTGACTTGAGCTGAGGCCCTTAAACAACCGGCATTAACGACTGTTAGAGACTTCACAACGATAGTAAATTATGTGTCCCACAGTTAAGGTAAAAGGGTTTCCCAGTAAGTTATACGCCCCCCAGTAGGTGGTTACATAACTTTATATATCTCCAGTAGGTAGGTGTGTAGTTCTATTTGTCCCCCAGCAGGTATATAGGCAGGTTATGGATCCCCAGTAGGTATATAGGCAAGTTATTGGATCACCCCAGTAGGTTTATAGGCAGGTTTAGGTCCCCAGGCAGTGTATATAGGCAGGTTATGGATCCCCCAGCAGGTAATATGGGCAGGCTTATGGGATCCCCCGAGCCGGGTATCATGGGCAGGTTATGGATCCCCCAGCACGGTATATGGCATGGTTATGGATCCCCAGCAGGTATATGGGACAGGTTATGGATCCCAAGCAGGATATATGGCAGGTTATGGATCCCCCGAGCAGGTATTATGGGCTGGTTATGGATCCCCAGTAGGTTTATAGGCAGGTTTAGGTCCAGCACCACATGGGTAGGTTATATGTCCCCCAGCAGGTTATATAGATAGCTTTATAGTTCCCCCGAAGGTATTATAGATAGTTATAGGTCCACAGCACGTGTATATATATGGAAGCTTCTATAGGCCTCACAGCCAACATCTATATATAGGTAGCTTCTAGGCCTCACGGCCATAAAAAACCCAAATACATCCAACTCCCCAAATTTTTTGGGCGGGGGGGGGTTTCCTCCCCCCCCCCCGGGGGAGTTAGGGTATTTCCCCCCCGCCGCCAGAAAAGGCCGGGGGGGGTTTCCCTTTAAATTAAACCGCGGCCCCGGAGGACCGATGGGGGGGCCGGCAAACTTTTGGGGGAACCGCCGGTCCTTTTTCCCAAACAGGGGGGGTTTTTGGAGGGGGGGCCGTTTTGGCGCCCCAACTTCTGCCCCGCCCCCCAAAACCCCTCGCTGGGGCGGGTGGGGAGGAAAAGGAGGTCGCCCCCCCCCTCCCCTCCCCCCCCCCCTAAAAGGTCCGGGCCCCGCCCCCTTTTTTTGCCCCCCGAAAACATACAGGCCCCAGCGCCCACGGGGGAAATTTTGACCGGGGGCTGCCCCTTCCTTCCCCCCCTTTGGGACCCCTCCCTGGGGGAAATTGCCCCCCAGGAGGGGCCCCCTCCCCGGGCAGGACCCCGGGGGTCAGGTAAGGGGAATTTTTTTTTAAATTTTTTTTTTATTATTTTTTTGGGGGGGAAACTGCCCCCCCGGGGCCCTTCCCCTTTTGGGGGGGGTCAACCGGGCCAAACAATGGGGGCCCAAATACCGGAAAAACAAAAGGGGGGAAACCATTTGGGCCACAAAAGGGGGGTTTAATTACCTTTTTTACAATGGGGGGTTTTCCAAACCTGGAAAACAGGGGGGGGCCAATTTACCGGGGCTAACTTTTTGGGGGGGTCTCCCCGGAAAACAAAAGGGGGGAAACTACCGGGGAAAACAGAAGGGGCCCCCATTTAACCGGGAAAAAAATGGGGGCAAACCCCCGGGGGCCCTAAAAAGGGGGGGCACTAAAAAACCGGGCCCAACCCAAGGGAAAGGAAAACTCCCGGGGCTACAAAATGGGGGGGCACTCCCTTTGGCCCCTTTAACAAATTTGGGGCCCCACTACCGGGGCCAAACAATGGGGGTCCCTACCGGGCCCTAACTTTGGGGGGGAAACCCCTTTGCAAAAAAAAGGGGGGGCCACAAACCTTTGGCAAAACCCCAAAGGGGGGGGAAACAAACCTGGCTCCCAAAGGGGGGGCCCACAAACCGGGTTTAAAAAAGGGGGGCCCAACTAACCTCCCCCTACGAAAGGGGGCACTCCCCGGGGGCTACAAGGGGGGGGGAAAAAAAAACCTTTGAAAACCAATTTTGGGGGGCCCAAACCTGTACTAATGGGGGCAGCCAAACCGGGCCCCTCCCTAAAGGGGGGCCCTCCCCCTGGCAAAAAAATGGGGGAACTACCGGGCCCTACAAGGGGGGGAAGTTAAAACCCTGGGCAACAGAGGGGGGGCCTCCCCTTTTTAAACCCAAGGGGGGAAAACTCCCTGGCAACCCAATGGAGGCAACCCCTTTTTTAATGTTTTGGGGGCATTTCCCGGGCCCCAAAACGGGGGGGCACAAACCCTGGCAAAACAAGGGGGCCCCCCCCCTGCAAAAAAGGGGGCCCCAACTACCGGGGCTAACGATGGGGAACTACCTGGAAAAGGGGGGGAACTAAACCGGGCAAACAAGGGGGGTGGAAAATTAAAAAACCGGGCAACAAAAAGGGGGGGAAAAAAACCGGGAAAAAGAAATTTGGGAGAAAAATTCAACCTGGCCAAAAAAGGGGGGGGGCACAAACCTTAAAAGAAATTTTGGGGGGGAAATCTACCTGGCCAACAGAGGGGGCCCCCAAAAACCTTTTTGGCAAACAATGGGGCATCTCCCTTTGGCACAAAAAAAAGGGGGGGGAAACTACCTGGCAAAAAAAGGGGGGGCCAAAACCGGGCAAAAAGGGGGGGCAACAAACCCGGGCCAAACCAAAGGGGGGGCACTCCCCTCCCCTAAAAAAATTTGGCCCCTCAAAACCCCCGGGGCCCTACAAAAAAGGGGAAAATTTTTAAAATTTGGCTAAAAAGGGGGCCCCCTTTCTACCGGGGCCCTTTTAAAGGGGCATTTAACCGGGTTAGGTGGGGCCTATTTCCCCCTGGCTAAAAGGGGGGGAAAATCTACTGGTTTTTCCTTTCCAAAGCCTTTAAGCAGTTGGGTTTGGAAGGGGTTTTTGGGCCTTTTTAAAAGGGGCGGGGGGAAATACCCGCAAAAAGGGGCCCCGTTGCCCTTGCAAGTTTTTTTGCCGGGGGCCCCCCGCCCAGGGGCCAAATATCCCCCCCTTGCTTTTTCCCCCTTTTTTTTAAAAAAATTTTAAAAAACCCTTTTAAAATATGGGTTTAGTTTTATACTCCCCCCCGGGAAAAGTAAAAATTAAAGTAGATAAAAGTTTTCCCCCCTGAAAACCGAAAAAAAAATTAGATAATAGCTCCCCCCTGCACGTATAAAGTTAGATAATTGGGCCCCCGCAAGACATAAAAGTAATAATAGCTTCCCCCTGCACATTTTATTTAGATTATAAGGCCCCCACATGATAGAGCTAATTAAAGTAATAAACTGACAGCACTCACCTGACCCCGCCCCCTGCCGCTGTCGCTCCCTCCGTCTTTTTTCTTCGGGCGGTGAACCGTCACCCAGGCCGTGCAGGCAGCGGTGATGACGCGCCAATGCCCCCGGCTTGGGGGCCCCTCCAGCGCAAAAGAGCCGGCATCCGCCTGCGGCCACCGAGTGCTCCGCGGAGCTCTCTGCTCTGCCAAAGCGATGGTGTAAGCGGAGTCTAAGTAGTAGCAAGTCCATGTGGCGGGAGTATACCAGGTCGCTACCCCTGACGCGACTTGCTTGCAGTGGCAGCCGTGGTACAGAATCGTAAGGCAGGCTCGTAGTCGGGGACAGGCAATAAGGTCAGGACAGGCGGCAAAGGTTTGTGGTCGAGGGACGGAAGCTAATGGTACGGTACACGGCAATCAGGACAAGACTCAGGGAAATGCTTTCTCTATAGGCAATGGCACTAAAGATCCGGCGGGGACGTTCCGGAAGGAACTACCTTAAATAGGGGCAGCGACCGGCAATTGAAAATTACCGGTGCGCTGGCCCTTTAAATTTAACACTCCCGGCGCGCGCGCACCCTAAGGAGCGGGACCGCGCGAGCCGAGGGACAGAGACTGCAGCAGGAGCGTGGCCGGGTAAGTCACCTACGGGACAGGCAGGGGAACGAGCGCGCCCGCGACCCGACATGTGGGTCGCAGCGCCGCTCGGCAGCAGGGCACGGATGCGCCTGCAACCCGGGACGAGGGCATCCGTGACAATTTGCATGTAAATACAGTTTGGAAAAATGTTTTTGATACATTGGCAATTTTTCAAAGTGATTTTCGGGATTTTTTTTTTTAGATTTTGTCTCTCACAGTTGAAGTGTACCTATGATAAAAAATTACAGACCTCTCCATTCATTGTAGGTGGGAAAACTTGCAACATCACCAGTGAATCAAATGCTTATTTTCGTCAGTGTACCTGGGATTTTTACAATGATCAACCAATAGATGTTTTTTTTTATAATGAGATGAAATAATATAATACAGAAAAAATACTTGTTTTTTTAGCAACTAGTGCGAATTTTGCTGGTGATTGCCAATAAATTGTGACCAATCACCAGCTTTTTTCCAATTAGGATAACAGAAGTGCATCATTGAAATAAATAATTCACTTCCCTTTTCCTGTCTGGAAAGAGGCTGGTGATTGGTCTCACAATGTTTTTTGCAAGATTGCTGACACAACTCAGATCAGGCTGAATCCAAAGCGTAATATTAAAAGCAACCAATTGGAGTACCGCGTTCATTAGATAAATTGCCAGGAGAAATGAAAGCTGCATTGCCATGGTCAGTAATGCCAATTTGTACAGCTGGAGCAGGGTCAGAAGGGAAAAACAAAGTAATTAAAGGGGTTGTCTCACCATGCTGTTTCAGAGAGTCACAGAAAGCTTCAGATTCACTTCCTGGTCAGGCTGTGGGAGGTTCTATAGCAGTTATTAGCATATCAGTTCCTTATTCCCAGCTGTTCTAATTGCACGGGTGGTTCTATAGCAGTTATTAGCAGTTCCTTATTCCCATCTATAATTGCACTGACATGACTGCAGGACATGTAATCTATAGTGCAGAAGGGTACAGAGCTCAAAGTAAACAATCCAAAGTAGGTAATCTCCTTTGTTTGTTAGAGATAACACACTCTGTTCTCTCACCATGCTGTTTCAGAGAGTCACAGACAGCTTCAGATTCCCTTCCTGGTCAGACTGTGGGTGGTTTTATAGCAGTTATTAGCATATCAATTCCTTATTCCCAGCTGTTCTAATTGCACGGGTGGTTCTATAGCAGTTATTAGCAGTTCCTTATTCCCATCTATAATTGCACTGACATGACTGCAGGAGATGTAATCTATAGTGCAGAAGGGTACAGAGCTCAAAGTAAACAATCCAAAGTAGGAAATCCCCTTTTGGGTTGTTAGAAAAAACCCATACCCCTGTTCTCTAGCTCCCTGCCCTTTTCTTGGGTGACATCATTTCACGGGCTAGAAAAAGAGGGGGGGGAAAGAGCAGGATGGAAATTCAAAAAAACCTGTGTCCCTTTCAAAAGCGGGAAAAAAATCCTTTTATTTTGTGAAAAAAGGGTAATATCGAAAGGGGAATGTATTGGGGGAAAAGTTTTTTTTTTAAACTTTCCTAAAATTAAAAGTAATTTTGGGTAGTGAAAAAACCCCTTTTTAAGTAATGGGGGGCTGCATTACTAAAAACTTTACCAAAAAAATTTAGATTACTTAGGAAGCAACCTAATTTCTATGTACAAATTTATTATTTTGTTACCTATTTCTCGGAAAGTGAATTTTAAAGGGGGGTTTAAATTTTTTCAAAAAAAAAGGCCCTGAATTAAAAGGGGAAGGGTTTGAATAGATTTGCATTTAAAAACCTTCCATTCCAGCCCCTTTTGATCTTCTGGTGTTTCCCGGGATGAACTGTAGTCCAGGTAGGAGAACACAACAGAAAAAAGACCAAGTACAATGAACCATTGCCCCCCTTACAGTGGTTGCATCATTACATTAAAGGGTCTTCAGAATAAGGGGACGGTGAAAACAAGCAACTTTGCAATTGGGGGGTCATTAGAAAGCTGTTTTTGTTTTCCCCTGCCCCTTTTCCCTTTTCTTCGTTTTTTTGTAAAAACTGTTCCCCCCGTGCAAGGGGGATTTAACCCCCTTTTCATTTTTTGGCTGGGGCTGTAGTAAATTTTTCTTTTTTCTGGCCCCCCTGGGCTGCAAATTCCTGCCCCTCTAAATTAAAAATTTGGGGCCCGGGGCATTTCACCCCTGCACCGGGCCCGAGAAACCACACTAACAATGCAGCTGCTTCTACAATTTAGAAAAAAGCGAATTTTTGCCCGGTGCCTAAATTCTCCTGCGTGTAAACATGGCAGGGAGATCTGTTTCTGGGTCAGCATGAGTTCGTTAAAACTGGAAATTCAATGTAACAAACCTCCAGCTGTGAGGGAGGGGAAAAGATCAGTGCCCCGAGTTTATTGAAAGGGTGGCTTGAATGAATGCCGGCCCGTGGTATGTTTAAAAAAGCTTTTTACAAAAAAGACTGCATAGGGAGAGGAATGACATGTGGGCAAGGGGGGGGGGGGAGAACTCCCGGGGCGAGCATGAACCCTGAAGGGGGATGATGTCATCCCCCTTCATTTTAAAAAACACCCCGCTGGGAGGGGAAAAAAAACACCCCCGGGTTTCAGGGAAAAGAGAGGGAAACAAGCTTCAAGAAAGGGAACCCAACTGTGAAGGATAAACCCCCTTTTAAAAAAAAAAGCGTTTAGGGCCTTTATGACCATGATTGGCTGGGTGCCCTTGGAAATGCTCTACTACATCACCACCACAACCCAAAGCAGTGTGGACACACGTTCTCTGTATCTATATTTCCTTTAAGCCAAATAGGCACAACGACTTTGTTGAGCAATGAATGCCCTTGCGAATGACCTTCACCATAGAGACAGCTTTGGAGGACACACACAGTGGTGGGGTGGGACCTTGTGCAGACCGAGAGGAGCAGCCAATATCAGGGCTTTATGCCTGGAACACGAGAGTAGCGGTGTGAGCCCCATTTTGATATGGAACATCTCTATTTTATGCATTCTGCAACCTATTTCTGAATTTCCAAAGCATGATTGTGGCAGAGCAGTATGTTCTAACCTCTGCGCTCAGGAGTCTATGATTAGAAGAATAATGTGGGGATAAAGCGCAGGAGTTCGGGAAGATTTAGAGTTTTCAGCTGAGGAGATGGTGCTAATCCAACTTTAAAGCTTTTTAAAGAAGGAAGCAATCCATTCTAACACAATGGCATGAAATCAAAGATGACTCAGTGAAAACCAGGAAATCAATGGTGTCAAACGCGACTGAGATCTGAGAGAATAAGGAATTAATATTGAACGTTCCCGGAGCCACTGAAAAAAACCCTTTTGTCATAAAAAAATCAACTTTCCACCGAGCTACTTCTACAAAACAAATTTTTTGTTTTTTTTATAAAGAAAAAGGGGGTAAATTTGTCCGAATTTAAAAGGCTCGTGCGCCCGAAAACGGGGGAAAAAACGGCCCGATATCTGGCGCAGCCCCCCTCACCATGTCCCCCCATTGTGGGAAACATCTTATTTCGGGGGGGAAAGGATAGCAAATTCTTGAAATTAATAACCTGTAGATACCCCTTTAGCTGCTCTGTAAATGGTACAGAGCTACAATCATTGTTTTCATGACAGCAGCGCACAACCCCCCAGCTCTGAACTGCTGTCCTCTGCTCCCATTACCAAGTTCTGCCCGCAGGACTCAAAGATAAACATTTCCCCCTCCCCTGTCATTACTCAATTCACTGAAACTTCAGTCTGGAAAAAGCGAATACAGCCAGATCTTTCTCTGCTTAAAAGGGTTTTGCCACGATGTAATGTTGACGTGGGATCCTCCAAAATGGGTATTTAATCACTTTTCTAAATATGTGATTACAAAATTGCAGCTGAGAGAGCTACAGGCCTGCCTTACCTGCCCTTAGTTACTAAAAGCTTCTATTAGATACGACCTGACAAGAGCTGCTGGCCGGGCTTTCACAGAGCACACTTCTTATCTGATGAAAGGGAGCTGAAGAAGCTTTCAAGGGCACTGGTAGAAATATTGTTGTGTTTTGTATACAGAATCCACTAGTTGTAGTGTGTTTTATTGAGTAGATCCCTGCTTTATTGATGACAGAGAACTAAAAGAAGCTTTCAAGCTGCTGTGGAGAAAAGGGTTGTCTTTGTATACAGAATCCACTAGTTGTAGTGTGATTATTTGAGTGAACATTTCACACGATCCCTTATGCACGGCTCTGTGCTCTGGCTGTGTGTCTCTCTCTCTCTTAGCTCAGCTTGGCTTGTTTCCATTTGTTTCTTACCAGATAAGGCAGTGAGTGCCTTAGCAGAGAAGGCACTCACTGCAGGGGCGTGTTCCTGACCTGAGCCTGGCTTCAAAGCACATCCACTGAGTGATGATAAAATGTTCACTGGTGTCATGTGATCAATATGATCAAGTAGGTGGTTTGCAAGCGATAAGGGGGAGGAGAGGACAGGGCTCTTTGCCTGGTTCTGCACAGCAGGACAGGTAAATCATTTTTAATAATAATTTGAATTGCAAAGTTTAATATAATACAGTTGTGAGACCTATAACAAATAAAGTCCTGGAGAACCTTTGAGTGTTACACAATGTTCATTCAAAGCATTGGGATGTTTGTAACAGCTCTTCACTCTGGCCAATAAACAAGGATCCTGAGCAGGAGACCCCTGTCTATGAATTTTTTAGGATATATGGAAATAGTTTTTTAAGCTGGAGAACCCGTTCTTTCAATGTTAGCTCACTTTCACTGTCTCCATCAGGTTCTCCATCTACAGAAGATATGGAACATGTGAACACAGAGGGAGGTGATCCGATATCAGGGGACAGGTGAGTATTATGTAACCTCTATAAAACCTCCCTTAGCCAGACTGATATATTAGGACATATTCAGATGTACTGTGCAATACCTCTGGATGGGGTTATCAAAACTTCACATCAACACATAGCAGAAGAAATTGATTAAGAGAATGCTTATTTTTGTGCAGCATTGTTTTAGATCTTCCCTATGAATTTATCCAGGGCCATATTTTCCATTGGGCACACTAGGCAGTAGCCCAGGGGCCCTACAAGTAAGAGGGCCCCAGGTGGGGTATGTTTGTCCCAGGAATACAAGAAACATACCCTGGATCCATTGGTTGGCTTTGCTAATTTTACTGTTTGCATGTTTTTAGGATGTGCAAACAAATAAAAACCATGGTGGAGAAGGGAGCCAAAGGCTCCCTGCCCGGCCAACAAGTCTTGTAGGCTGCTGGACATAAGTGGTGTGATAGTTTGGGTGTGCTTAGGGATGGCTAGATTCATGACCTAGTGTAATGTCTTGTATTTGGACAGGGCCCACTGCAGTGCTCTGCCCAGGGGCCCATAATGCTGTCTAGATGGCTCTGAATTTATCCCTTTGTAAACTCCATGGCAAATCCACTGCAAAATCCATTTTTAAAAACAAAATTTTCTGCAAATTTATTCTGGACTTGCAGAAAAATTTGTAGCTAAAATATCTTTTTGCAACTAAATCTGGTAGCTATCTTTTAATGATAAAAGTCCACCACACCTGCAGCCGGAGTTCCTCAAGCTCCTCTTGCAATCCATTCATTCAAAAGGGCAAAGCAGATACGACATATTGCTAGATCATTGCTTTTTATTCCATATCTTATTCAATATGATCATAAAACGTGCATAAACGTATGCTACTTGTGTCTTTTTTAATATAGTCCGTGGTGACTTGTTTACTCCAAATTTAAAGGGGTTGTCTCACTACATTGATTCAACTTACCTCAGTCCTGTTTTCTTGGTTTCACTTTGAATTCAGGGGCGTGTTTACTGGCTTCTATAGGCTGCAGTGAGCCGGTTGTAGCTATAGCAACCAGTGCTAGCAGCCTATCAATAGAGATTGAACAGGTCTGTAGCTATAACAACCAGTGCTGGCAGCCTATCAGGAGAGACCGAACAGGTCTGTAGCTATAGCGACCAAGAGTGAATATCTCAGAATAGGTAGGACACTGTTAATGGACACATATTGCAAAGTGACTTGTTTTTGCAAGATCTTTAACATAAAAAGCAGCAATCCTTGTAGTGAGACAACCCCTTTAAGAAAAGTTCTCCAGCGATATCTTTGCTCCTGGACCGCAATAGTGGAGAAAGACGCGGACAGGCGGGCAGCTGCAGCCGAACGTGCAACGTTCAAGCACAAGAAAGAGGTTTACCTGAAACGTTGACTGACTATATTGGAAAAGACGCAAGTAGCATATGTTTATGCACGTTTTATGATCATATTGAATAAGGATATATCATATGGAATAAAAAGCAATGATCTAGCAATATGTCGTACCTGCTTTGCCCTTTTGAATGAATGGATTGCTAAAATATCTGTCCTATCAGGACATGGTCTTAGAGCACATTCACAAGTTATCGCCAAAATATTTGGGATGGAAACCTGTGTTATATGCATCTGAATGGGAATTTGTTTTTTGCAGTTTGTGCATGTCATTTACACAAACCTCATTTATATGTGGAAGAGCAAATATGTGTCAGTTAAAAATTGTGCATCCTCTCAGCTACGGCATCTGGCTGAATCCACGATGTCACCAGTGCACAAGAGCAACTCCTTTGGAGTCTTAAGACAAACAGAAAGAGATGTGATTTCATTTAAAGAAAATGTGTCCTCAGACAACGATCTATTGTTTTACTCTTGATTTTATGTTAATCACATTTTTAAAGAATTTGTGGATATGTTTTTCTGTAATATTCCATATCACCACCAATATTTTTTTTTTTTTACAAAAAGTCCTGCAGTTCTCACTTTGGCAGCTTGGACTAATAATAGTCTGACGCTTCCTGTCCTAAGGAGAAACTTTTTCAGTAGTCTCCTCATTATCAGCGCAGGCAGGATTACACTGATACCGTGTTTCCTCGATAGTAAGACACCCCCGATAGTAAGACGTAGCGGTGTCTTAGGGAGGTCGCCTAATGTAAGACGTACCCCGAAAGTAAGCGTATGCGGCTGATGACGTATGCCTGTGCCGGGATGAGCGCCATGCCGGAGCAGCGAGGTGGCGGCGGGGCGCGGGAGGCGGAGCAGCGAGGACGGCGGCGCGGGCGGGGGAGACGGAGCAGCGAGGAGGCGGCGCGGCGCGGGAGAGGGAGGAGCGAGGAGGGCGGCGCGGGAGACGGAGCAGCAAGGAGGCGGCGCGGCGCGGGAAAAAAACGGGGGGCAGGCAAGGCAGGGGGCGGCGCGGGAGACGGAGCGCGAGGAGGCGGCGTGGGAGCGGAGCAGCGGGGAGCAGGTAAGTGTTTTTCTGCCTACAGCTGGCCCTATACCCTGGTTCTACAGCTGGCCCTATACCTGTCTACAGCCGGCCCTATACCTGCTACAGCCGGCCCCTATACTGCTACAGCTGGCCCTTATACCTCCCTTTACAGCTGGCCTATAACTGTATACAGCCGGCCCTATACCTGTCTACGCTGGCCCTATACCTGCCTACTCAAGCTGGCCCTATACCTGCCTACAGCTGGCCCTATACCTGCTACAGCTGGCCTATACTGCCCACAGCTGGCCCTATACCCACGGGCCAACATGCCAATGGCCCTATACCTGCCACAGCTGGCCCTATACCTGCCTACAGCCGGCCCTATATCTGCCTACAGCTGGCCCTATACCTGCCTACAGCCGACCCTATACCTGTCTACAGCCGGCCCTATACCTGTCTACAGCTGGCCCTATACCTGCCCTATATAACACATACCCCGAAAGTAAGACACACTGGGACTTTTGGGGGTAAAAAGAATGTAAGACGCTGTCTTACTATCGGGGAAACACGGTAGGTGACTCCAATGTGTATAGATAACACAGGATCCACCAGTCACAATAGGAGATGTCACAGCTCCCCCTCTCCTTCCTGCACACTGACTTCTTGTCAGACAACACAGCCTAGACAACTCTCCTATAGAAGTCCATGGGTCTGCTCCTGTTCACAGGCTCCTAGGGCCATGAAGCTGCGGTAAAGCATCTCTCTAAATGCTGTTAAAAGTAGCTGACGCAGATGGCTGTGAGAAGAATATATGTATTAGTCTCTTAATTTAATTAGTAAAAAAGGAAAATTGGTGGTAGATTCCCTTGACCTGCTGGAAACTCTGCCACAACTCCCAAGGTGCGGCCATCAGCAAACATAAATCTAATGTAGTAGAGCCAGCGCTTGTGAATCCAACCATGCCTTTTATTTCTGTATCTCTAATGTCAGCAATCCATAAAAAATTCTGCCATAACAGACGCATGTTTCAGACCAAGTCGGTTGGAGCTACTACGTTGGATTTCCTTCGTAGTCTTGTCAGTAGGGTAAAATGGAGAGCAAGCTGATTTCCATGTATTCACTCCCTTCATCCAACCTTGATCTAGAAAACCCATTACTGACGGGCGCCATCAGGATACAAAAAGTTTTTTTTTTACCTTTCGTATAGAACAGCTTTGAGGCAGTGTTATTGTTTCGGCAGACGTAGTGGATCCTCTTGACCACTGCAAGCAGTGGTGTAGGCCATGCAAGGGAGTGGAATCTAAGTAGGTCCCGCTGCACACCAGAGCCCGCTGCAAGGTTGCGCTTGCTGCGGCGGGGGTCCTATCAGGTCGCTACCCATGGCGCTACTTTCTTGCGATGGTGGCTGAGCCGCAGCATGGTACAGAATTGTGAAGAAAGCTGGTGGTCAGGGACAAGCAGGAAGGTCAAGACAGGCGGCAAAGGTTTATGGTCAAGGAACGGTAGCAAGAGAGACTGGTACATGGATAATGCAGGAATCCTACAGGAAACGCTTTCTGAATAGGCACTAAGGATCAGCAAGGGAAGGAGGAAGAGCCAGAACTTAAATTGGGTCAGCACCCGATGAAAGCAAATCGCCGGCACGCTGGCTTTTTAAATTTAACAGTACTGTCGAGCGCGCCACTCACCACCCCAGCATCATGGAGATGGGTGTGCCCACAATCTGGAATGAGGATCGCGGGAGCACCCATTACAGTTATCGGTCCTACTTCCTAATCACCTAATCAGGAAAACAAAAATTAAGAAACAAGGCTAATCCAGATAAAGCGCGTCCTTCCATATAACATCATAAAAAGCTGCTGAACACTGAAAATCACTTTCTATGTGGGGAAGGGCCCTTTTTGGTCATGGACTTTTTTACACAATGTCCAGAAAAAAAAGAAAACATGTAAATTCGTCATGACAGTGTATTGCACGTATGTAGAGAGGCGCTATAGACCACCAATATGATGCACCTCATAATACATGTAAGAGCAGTCAGGACTTTTGTCTTTAAACTGTACTGTGAGAGGCGCTATCCCCGCCAATCACTGCATGCACCTCACTATAATGAAAGGAGTCGGAAATGTAGTAGCCATGTGCTGTAGGAGGTGCAAATAGCCCCGCCAATACTGCATGCACCACTAATACAGTAAGAGAAATACAGGACTGTATTTACCACACTGTATGAAAAGGGGGTGTTAGACCACCAATCACTGCATGCCCCTCAAAATTTTAAAATGTAAGACAGTAAGGGCTGTATTTCCCCCCACTGTTATGTAGAGAGGGGTATAGCCCGCCAATCCCCTGATGCACCTCATAAATAAATTAAGAGCAGTCGGAATGTAGTCCCGCACTGGCGTAGAGAGGTGCTATAGACCACCAATACTGCATGCCCCTCATTTTAATACATGTAAGGCGTCAGGCATGTAGACCGCACTGACTGTAGAGAGGCCTAGACCGCCAATACTGATGCACCTCACTAAAAATTGTAAGAGCGTACAGGACATGTAGAAACCCGCCCTGTACTGTAGAGGGTGCTTAGCCCGCCAATCACTCCCCAAGCCCTCCTAATACATGTAAGAGCAGTGCGGGACGTAGTAGCACATGTGCTGTAGAGAGGTGATGACCCCCATCCTGCATGCCAAAAATTGTAGAGAAAATGGAAAATTGTAGAAAAGCATGTCTGTAAGGGGCTTGAACCACCAATACGACCCCTCACTAAATACATGTAAGAGCAGTAAGGCATGTGTACCCCCTGTACTGTGAGAGGGCTATAGCCGCCAACACTGCTGCACCCCCTAATACATGTAAGAGCAGTACAGGCATGTAGTACCGCATGTGCTGTAGGGGTGCTATAGACCACCAATACGCATGACCTCCTGTCATGTAAGACGTACAGGAATGTAGTAGCACATGTGCTGTAGGAGGTGCTATAGACCGCCAATCACTGCATGCACCCCCAAAAATAATGAAGAGCAATACGGACAGTAGTACCGCCTGACTGAAAAGAGGTGTTTTGACCCAATCATGCATGCCCTCACTAATACATGTAAGGCAACAGGACATTTTGTACCACACTGTACTGTGAGAGGCGCTATGGACCACTTAATAGCATTGCCCTCACTAATACATGTAAGAGCGTCAGGAATGTAGTACCGCATGTACTGTAGAGGCGTATAGACCACCAATCACTGTGCACTCCAAATTAATGTAAGGCAGTATTAGGACATATATACCGCATGTCTGTGAGGGGTGCTTTTGACCCCCAATACTGCATCCCTTCACAAAACATGAAAGAGCGTACAGGCATTGTACCACTTTCTGTAAGGGTTATAGACCCCAACATGCTGCACCTCTTTTTTGGTAAAAAGGTAAGGTTGTTAGTTCCGAGTTGTAAAAGGGGGCCCTATGCCCCCCAAAATCGCATGATTTTCCATTTTTATGAAAAGAGCGTAAGGCTGTAGTACTGCATTTACTGTAAGAGGTGTGTAGACTGCCAATCCGATGCACCGCATTTAATAATGTAAGAGCAGAAAGGACATGTAGTACAGCCCTGTATTTGAGAGGCGCTATGACCACCAATACTGCATGCACCTACTAATACATGAAAAAAGCTTACAGGACTGTAGTACCGAAATTACTTAGGAGGTCCTATGAGCACCAATCACTGCATGCACCTCATTTAATACATGTAAAGAGCAGTAAGGACATGTGTCCCGCCTGTACTGTGAGAGGAACAATAGACCACCATAACTGATGCATGCACTAAACTGTAAAAGCTTTACAGGAATGTAGTACGCACTGTATGTAGAGGGTCTTGAGCACCAATCACTGCATGCATGTACTAATACGTAAGAGCAGACAGGACATGGTACGTCACTGTACTGTAAGGGAGGTGAAATAGAAACCAATCACGCATGACCTCATAATAATGTAAGAGCAGTGCATAATGTATAGACTGCACTGTACTGTAGGGGGCGCTTTTTAACCCCAACACTCCCTGCACCTACTAATACATGAAAAAAGCATTCGGGGAATGTGCAATGCATGTGAGAGGCGTACTAGCCAGCATTCCTGATGCATTCATTAATACTGAAAGAGCGTCAGGAATGTAGTCCCGCACTGTTTGTAGAGGGAGCTACTAGATCCCCAATCACTGCAGCACCCCCAAAAATAAATGTAAGAGTAGTACAGGGAAATTTTGTAGCCCGCACTGTATGCAAGAGGCGCTATGCCCGTAACACTGCATGCCCCTCACTTATAATGAAGAGCAGTACAGGACGTGTCCCGCACATTACTGTAGGAGGAGTACTAGACCCCCAATCATGCATAAACCCCACTGATCATGAAAGGCAGTACAGGACATGTTTACCGCAGTACTGTAGAGGGAGTATAGACCGGCAATCACTGTATGCCCATACTAATACTGTAAGAGCGTATGGGTATATAGTTAAAAAATCTCATCCTTTTTTTTTTCCCAAATTTTAGGGAGACCATTAATCAGGGGACAAGTTCCAACGTTTTCAAGATCATTGAACGGGAGTAATGTGAAAAAAAGTCAGTCACCCGGAAGAATGGTAAGGTATTTTGTAGGTAAATTTAAACCCAATCTTTCCCTCACCCTCTTGGTTTCGCTGTAATTTCATGGGTAAAATCATGGAAACTTAAATATAGTAAAAAAGGTTTGGAAAAAAGACCATTTCCCTTAAAACCCCAAACCCTTTAAAAATCCTCGTGTTGACCCAGGGAATTTAAAAAACCTGTATGGGTGGGGGCCAGTTCCCCCCCTATACAAGGGAAAAATTCCCTTCCCCTCAAAGTGACGACCCCGAATAAATTTTGGATCAGTGCCCCAATCTCAGAATCTAGACAAAAACCATAACCCTGTGATATTTTTTTTTATAGAAAGGTATCTAGCCCCCCGTAAAACTTGTCAATAAATCCTTACAATTCTTGTCCCCCAGCAAAAGCTCCATTTTTTCCCCGCTTTTCCCAGTAAAAAATCCTCCAATAAAAACCTCTTGTGACAGTGGCTCCATGGTCACCGCTCTTCCGAAAAAGAATCCTCATCAAACCTCTTGTGGCAGCGAGCTCCATAGTTTTGCCGCTCTTACAGTAAATAATCCTCTTCAATGAAGATGGTGAAGCCTTCTTTCCTCTAGACATAAAGGATTCGCCCTTGTCATTGTAACAGGCCGAGATGTAAAAAGATCATGGCAGAGATCTGTGTATTGTCATTTTAACTATTTGTACATGGTCATTAAATTACCCCATAGCTGTTTTTTTCCAAGCTGAATAACCCCAAGTTTGATAACTGTCTTGGTTCTGCAAACCCTCTGCTCCCTTAACCAACTTGGTCTCTTCTTCTGCACCCACCTCGCTTGTCCTTCTTATACCTGGCCCCCAAAACGTACTCAATATTGGCCCCCCCGTTTTTTGTATGAAGAAAAATTACTTTCCCTGTCTAAAGCAGGGCCTTCTTTTCCAGTGGACACCTAGGCAGGGCCCGGGGGCCCCCACAAGTATGGGGCCCCCAAGTGGTGTATGTTTGTCCCGGAATTAGTCATATGAAAAAGTTTGGGCCCCCTTTTAATCAAAATCATTTTTAGTTCTAAATATTTGGGTGTTTGCAGCACCCATTCAATTTGTTATCTAAAAAACTAATATTGAATTTTGTGTTAGTGCAATAAAACCCCATTTTTAAAATTGGAAATTTCGTGTCCATCAGTTATTTGTATATCAAAAAATTTAAATGGCTGTTGCAAAAAACCCAAATATTTAGAAACAAAAATGATTAAGATTAATAGGGGGCCCAAACTTTTTATATGACTGTACAGAAAAACATACCCTGGATCCTTGGTTGGCTTTGCTTATTTAATGTTTTTGTGTTTTAAAGGGTGTGCACACAGTTAAAAAAACCCTGTGGAAAAGGGAGCCCAAAAATCCCTGCCAAAAAGTCTTTGTAGGGCTGCAGGTACCGGTGTCCAAAAATAAATGCGTGATATAGGGTTGATGAGGGGGGCTTGAGGTATGGCCAAGTGTGATGTCATGTATTTAGGTAGGGCACACTGCAGTGCTATTCCCAGGGACCCATAATTCTGTTAGACTTTGGTTCAAGCTTTTTGCTGAAAAAAAATGGAAAACGGAAAAGTTGTGTTTGTTTGCTTCAAATGTTTGGAAGGGAATAAGAGTACTGTATCATTAAAGTGGTTGTCTCACTAAAAGGATTGCTTTTTATGTTAAAGATCTTGCAAAAACAAGTCACTTTGGGAATATTGTCCATTAACAGTGTCCTACCTATTCCTAGCTATTCCTCTTGTATGGGCGAAACAGCTCCTCAGGTCGTATGCTACGACCCGTTTGATTTCTACCCATAGGCTGCACAGGGTTTTCTATAGCTAAGCCTGGCTTTTACTGCAGCCTGTGGAAGCAGTAACAGCCCCGAATTTAAAATGAAAACCAAAAAAAAGGACGAGGTGAGATGAATCAATGTAGTGAGACAACCCCTTTAAGGCTTGAATGCTACACTCATCGTGCCATAGACATCTCATAGCTTTGCATTCTGAGTCAACATGGGTGAAGTGAAAAAGGTCCCTAAAACCCAAAATAACTTCATCCCTAGATGAGTGGAAGTGAATGGAAAAAACTATTGGGTGCAAACCCAAAACACTCAGTATTTATATTAGTCGTACAGAGAGAGAATGGAGTAGCAGCACACATGGGTATTCACCACTAATACTGAGAATTCCTACAGGGCTCCCAGTGTAGTAATTGTGGGGGGGCCCCGATTTTCAAAAAACCCTTTTCTACGGAAAAAAGGGTTTGCATGTTGTTGGTGAGATAACTTTTAAAATGGTTCTAAGGATAGAGATATTGGGCTGAAATCTACTTTTGAACATCAATTACATTTTACATGTAGTATAGTGTATAATCTACACATATATCATTCAGAGCTGTTCACTTCCAAGCAGTGATGTAATTTAGGGTTCACAAAGGTCCAATGTTTTTGAAAGTCCTGGAAAATCCCTTTAAAGGGAATCTGTCGCCAATTTTTTTTTTTTACTTATTAAATGAAGCCCCTGATCCATATTCTTTTCCTCTCAGTCATTTTTATTTCCTGATTGTAGATTTATCTATTCGGCCGTCTATATATCATTGTGGGGAAGACATTCTTGCTTGCACTGCTTTAACAGCAGTCAGAGAGATACTTTACAGCAGCTTCATGCCCATAGGATTCTTAAGACAGTTTCTGTCCCATAGACGTCTATAGGAGAGTTTTCACTGTGAAGGGAGGGGAGAGGGGGAGCTGTGAAATCTCCTCTTGTGACTAGTGGATTCTGTATTATCTGTACATAATGTTGTCTTCTGTCAGTGTGACCCTGCTTTTACTGATAATGAACACACTGCTGAAAAGCTCTCTAAACAGAACAGGAAGTGTCAGACTATTAGGCCTAGTGGCCAAAGTGAAACCTGCAGGACTTAAGAATTATTAAAAAAATACTGAAAGTGATATGGAAAATTAAAAAAAAAAAACATAACCAAAAATTCCTACAAAATTTAACATAAAAATGTGAGTTAAACAATAAGTCATTTTTTGATGACACATTCCCTTTAAGTCTTTTTTTTTTTTCTAATATACTCTTTTATTGCATTTTGAAAAACAATTCAGCCATACAGGTATCAACCCCACCAGATAAATGGTATCATATCCAATCAGATCCAGTCACAGAGGTAAACTTTCGCTGGATGACATTTTCTGTTCCATTTAATAGTCATAAACCACTCCAAAATTCAGGTAAAACACAAAACCAAAATTATAACATTACAGCCGGGAAATACAATTACCAAAGGAAAACATAGCTTGGAAATAATAGCGACATTTCAATTTACTATATTAGATGTCTCCTCACCCCACCCCTAATTGTTGGTTATTTTTGCAGCTATGTTGCATTAGTTATTTTGTACTGATTTTACTAAATTGTACATTTATTAGTTTTTTGCTAAGGAAAATGGAATGAACATCTAAAAAGCCCATTCAATTAGTTTATCCTGACAAACATGCTTGAAAGTTTGAGGATGATCAGATTTTTCTATATTGTTGCATAGGTTTGACCTAAAATGACATCAGATTTTCACACCAGTCGTGAAAATCGATAGAACAAAATTAAACAAATGAGTAAAAAATTTTAAAAGGATTTTCCACTTACTAAGAAAATCTAATTCTGGGGCCACATAAAAACACCTCATTCACCTTCCTCCTCTCCTCCAATCCAGCGTTGCGTCTCTCCGATCTTCTAAATGGAGACGTCTCTGCTGCCGCCTTTGATTGGCTGCAGTGGTCATGTGTCTCTGCTTACCTCATCATTCGGAGCTGTTCATTTCTGAACAGTGATGTAATTTAGGGTTCACAATTTTTCAAGGACCACTGTGTTACCACAATCAAGATAAGTAATGCTAAATCTCATTTAAAAATAATGCAGTGCAGAAAGAGTCACCACAATTGTCATAGTGAGTGAAAATGCATTATATCTAATGACTGGTTGTAGGATAGTAACTAAAACCTGTTAAAGGGGTTGTCTCATCTGAACGTTTCATAGGATGCATGAATGAAATAATGCTGCATGGCTCTGTCACTTCCTGGTCAAGCTGTCTGTAATTAGCATGTGAGCTCAGTGTATTCAGACTTCTGTTAATTAGATCAATCTCATGCTGTCAGGACCAGGGAAACTTCTGAGCTAAAGTAAACAGTAGTAATTACTGTCTTTGGTCTGAAAGATCAGATAACAAACAAGCTCTCACTGTCTGGAGTTCTGTGCTGCGTAACCTGTGTGAACGTCACTCCCTGCTATCAGATAGAACAAACAGCAGGGGGGAGTAGTACATAGGTCGGTCACTTGGGAAACCAGAAAGCCCTCAGAAGGTGATAAAATCACTTGTAGCTCCTCAACAAAAAAAACTGAACAACGCAATATATTTGGAAAACGTCTTCATTTAGTGATCCCTACATGTTGAAAGCTAATCTTTGTAGCGAGACAACTCCTTTAAGGGGTTTCCGAATAATGGAGGAGAGATTAATGCATGCTAAATATTAGGATTTCTTTGGGCTATAAATCCAAAAAATAAACCTCTATTAAAATTTAGCTTTTAATGATCATTTAAGAATGCTTGTGAAAGAGTATCTCAGAGTTATAGTACAATCCTATTTCTCTCTCTAATAATTTAGACCAAAGGTCATTGAAATTATTAGGGAGAGAAATATGATTGTACTATAACGGGCCGTTCACACGGCTTATTGTAGGGACGGATTGCAGCCGTATTGCGCGCCGTACTGTGGAATCCGTCCCAGCCATTACGGTAATCCACACTTCTCATAGAGAACTATGGATTCCGTCTCTCCTCAGCACACGGCGAATCCGCCGGGCGGGGAGAAAGTGACATGTCAATTATTTACGGCGTGTACGCGCCGCAAACAATGAGTGTCTATGGAGCCGGCGAGTTGCCGCCCTCCCCCACCCCCTCCCCCTCCGCTGCATCAGCACGTAATGCGGCGAAATCGTCCCCAATTTGTCGCAATAAGCATTTGAACCGGCTAACTCTTTGAGTACTCTTTCCATTGACAGTGTCCCTAACTAATTTTAGATAAAACTTAGCTTTTAATGATCATTTGAGAATTCTTATCCATATATATATATATATATATATAAATATATTAATAGAGGCCTTTTTTTTTGGATATTGTTGTTGGACTCTATTGGACCAATTTTTGGGGATTTTGAATTATTTGCCTTCTGTGAACTATCTTTTGATTGACATGAAAAGGCTTTCTAATACTTCAAAAAACTTCCCTACCACCTACTACAGTGTTTAAAGGGAATGTGTCATCAAAAATGACTTATTGTTTAACTCACATTTTTATGTTCAACACATTTTTTAAGAATTTTTGGTTATATTTTTCTTTAAATTTTCCATATCACTTTCAATATTTTTTAATAATTCTTAAGTCCTGCAGTTTTCACTTAGGCCACTAAGCCTAATAATAATCTGACACTTCCTGTTCTGTAGAGAAAGATTCTCAGTTGTCTGCTCATTATCAGCACAAAGAGGGTCAAACTGAAAGGAGACACCAGTGTGAATAGATAACACAGGATCCTCCAGTCACAAGAGGAGATAGTCACAGTTCCCCCTTTCACCTCCCTGCACAGTGACTTCTTCCCAGGTCACAGAGCATAACTAGAAAACTCTCCTATAGAAGTGAATGGGACGGAGTCAGTCTGAAGTCTCCTATGTGCATGAAGTTACTGTAAAGCATCTCTCTGACTGCTGTTAAAGCAGTGCAAACAAGGCCTAGTGGCCAAAGTGAAAACTGCAAGACAAGAATTCTTAAAAAATATTGAAAGTGATATGAAAAAAATAAATTTCTTAAAAAATGTGTTTAACATAAAAATGAGACTTAAACAATGACTACTTTTTTGATAACACATTCCCTTTAAATAGAAAATTATCCCACATTTACCTCTCCCTTCACCCCCATTTCAGAGTTCCAGTGTCCCACCCAGTCCCTCACTGATGACATCACGTTCAAGGACTACATGAAGCCGTAGCTAATCATTGACCTCTATGGTCACATGCTATATAGGAAGGCATGTGACTGCTAAGGCCAGGGATTGGTTACAGCATCATGTGAGCCATGAACGTGATGTCATCAGTGATGGACGGAGGGTGGGACGCTAGAGCTCTTGCAGTGCTGGAATGGTGGTGATGGTAAAGGTAGGTATTGGTTCATTTTCTGTTTGATCACAGTAGGAGGTGTTAGGATGGTTTTTAAAAGTCTTGGTAAACCCCTTTAACTTTGCAGCCTATAAATATTAAAGCTTTGACTTATTTCTACGTCCTGGCACCCACCTACTCTGTGTGTGAGGAGCTAGTTACAACTCTCATAGGTCTAAACTCCCTGGTCTGGCAAAGATCTCCACCTCTGCCTTGTTTTTACCATTTATTTTAGGGCGCCATTAATTCTAGCGCTCTGTACCTTGCGGGAGTTCACATATATAATATAACAACAATGTACAAGGGCAACACTAATTGACTAACAACTGGTCCAGGGGAGGAGAGGACCCTGCCCACGAGGGATTACAATCTACAGGGAAGGAGGATTGAGATAGAAGGCATTTTTGTGTAGGGTGGTACGATGGGTCTTCAGGTTGCTTTTGAGACTAGTGGCAGTGGGTGTAAATGGAACCTATGAGGACTATGATCACTCGGACTGTTTTATCCAGGCATGTTTGCAAGTGTTACTGTCCAAGTAATCATCTGAAAGACATAAGAAGGAGACATCACTCAGCTGCAGCTTTTTATGAGACGTGCAAGTATTTGTACAGCTTTATCTCAACCAGGAATGACACCAGGGGCATTGACTCTACTACAAGTCCTCTGGTGCTGTCCAGGTAGGTGTTAGTGCCTATAGGTGTCACTCTTGGGATCCTTGTGAGTTTCTTTTCAATTTGATTAGAATTCTCTGGCTTCTTTCTTGTACTAAAGTTGAGTTCTGTCATGTCTGATGCTTCATTCACATGCTGAACTGCATATACTGGGTGTCACAACCGCTGGAGGCCCCGAAAAATCAGCTATGACTCCAAATGTAATGAATTCCTTTTAATTAAGTTTGTTTAAACATACTGAATGAGAATCAAGACCCCTCCTAACACGTTCATCCAGCAATTCCTAAAGGGGTATTCCCATTACATGAAATCCTCTTGTATGGTCAGTAATAGTAAAACAAGCAACTTGTTTAGACTGTTTTAAAAAATAAGGGCGACATGTATGGCACATAGAGGCCACTTCTAAATAGCTTTAAGGTACTATAGAATGTGCCAGAATGTCATACATACAGGGCAGTGTATGTATGAGCAGTGTATCTGTCCTATTTTCGTGCCGGGCACACGGCCGCAAGGGGGACGGCTTTTCTCTGCGATGAGCGTAGAAAAGCCCTCCCCCTTCACATTCACTTGCACATATTCCGCCCGAAAACCGGACATAAGAATGTGTATGTTTAATTTTTTTCGGGCAGCCTGCGGGTGGAAAAACCGCCGGGCAGAAAACCCGTGCGGTGGGGACTGCTGCACGGGTTTTCCATAGAGCCCCGTTGTGCTCGTTTGCAGCCGGTTTTTCAGACAGTCTGCAAAACCGCAAATCGTCTGAAAAACTGGCCGAAAACCTGTGCAGTGGGGATATGCCCTAAGGCTATGTTCACATAGCATAATTGCGGGTGTAATTACACCCCGCAATCACGCCGGGACTACGGGAGCTCGCGCCAACTCCCGCGATGCCGGCCCCATAGACATTCATTACTAGCGGCGCGTGTTCGCCGCTAGTAATTGACATGTCACTTCCCTCCCCGCGTGGCGTATTGCACGAGTGGGGAGAGGAGGCGTAATCCATAGTTCTCTATGAGAACTGTGGATTACTGTAATGACTGGGACATATCTCGCTCCGTATTTAGCGCAGTACGCCATGAAATACGCCCCAGTTTAAGACATGTGAACATAGCCTTAGGGCATGTCCCCACTGCACGGGTTTTCGGCCAGTTTTTCAGGCGGTTTGCAGTTTTTCAGACCGCCTGAAAAAACCGGCCGAAAATGAGCACAATTGTGCTCTATGGAAAACCTGTGCAGCAGTCCCCACTCGCACCGGGTTTTCCGCCCGGCGGTTTTCCGCCCGGCGGTTTTGTCGCCCGCGGACCCGCGCCAAAACATTGAACATGCACAATTTTTTCCGGTTTCCGGACGGAACATGTGCATCTCAATGGGAGGGGGGAGGGCTGTTCTCCGTTCATCGCGTAGAAAAGCCGTTCCCCCCGCGGCCGTGGGGACGACCGCAAAACAGGACAAATACCGGCCGGCAAACCGGCCGGTATTTGTCCTGTGCCGTGTGAACGGCCCCTAAGGGTGCTTTCACACGGCAAAGGTCAAAAACAGCTCTGTTTTAACCTCAGCGGAACTGTCCATTTCAAGTGGTTTTGGACTGTTTCTGGCACAAAAACCGGTCTGGTTTTCAGCGGTTTTTGGACTTTTTTGGGACTGTTTTTGTCACTGATTGTGTCCAGGTTTTCCTAGCGGTTTTTGGGTTGTTCTTCAAGCTGAATAGTGTAAGAAACCATGTGATTTTTTTTATCTCCACAATTTAACAATGATGCACAAAGGCCAAACCTTTTTCACTTTCACTTTAAGCACATGTTCATGTTAACAGCATAAAAATTTGGTTAGGGTTTAGGTTAAAAAGAAGATTTATTGACTCTTGTTCACACTGAAGTGCTTTGCAGGACCTTCCTGTGTTGAAAAAGTGCAAAAGGACCTGCAAAAACCGACCCACTATAGGTGGGATCATTCTTAATTTTGTTTTTGCAAAAACCGAAAACTGCCCAAAAACTGCTCGGTTTATATTGACTCCAATGTTAATTTTCAGTCTGGAAACCGGTCAGAAGAATGAACATGTTCTATGTTTTTGCAGACCGCCAGCAGTGTGAAAAACCACCTGACAGAAAAAAAGTTCAGTGGGGAACTTTTTTTCTATTGAAGTCTATGGGGGAGCGTTGCCTGCAGGTTTTCAGATGGTTTCTAAAACCGTAAACAGTCTGAAAAACCGTCCAAAAGCCCTTGGTGTTGGGACAAGCCCTAATAAGTTCTCTGTTTCGGAATACTTTGGGAGATACGATATTTACCCAACATGCTCAGCAGTCTGATCTCACAGCACGAACACTATTTCAACGCCTTCCATTCTAGGATCTTATTTTTACTCAAAATCTCCTTAGCTCGATCTGTATGGCCGACTTGAGCAGGGGCTTATAATGGATCTGTGGATATAACAAGTTATTGAAGTCAGTGCTCACACTTTGTAATGTAGTCTTTATAGAAATTTAGAGATCTCAGGAAGATTCCCAAATTATTGTAAAATAAGCCTTGGTGGACTGTAATGACTGTATAAAATGTACCTTATAGTTTTATACAACGTTACTTAGTAAGGTTGCGAAAAGACATGTATCCATTGTCACGGTCCGCGCTGCGCTCTCCGTTCTGGGCCGTGGACATGGTCGTGTTTCTGTTCTTGTCCTTACGCTGCGGCCTCTGCTGCGAACTGCGGACGTACCTGTGTTCCTGTTGCGGTGTCGCTGTCGCCGTGAACGTTCCTGTCGCCGCTGCGTCCTACCTGCGGTTGCTGTGCGGCTTTTCCCATGCTGGCCATGCTGCTCCTCCATCTTGGCTGCTGCCCTAATTCCGTGTCTCTCTAAAGAGAGCGGCGGCAGCCACATCTTGCACTCCTTTATTCCCACAGTGTGCAGCGGGGTTTGGGCTTCCTCTACCAATCCCCTTCCACCTGTGGGTTTATAAGCCTGCTTCTCCCTACACTCCCTGCCTGATCCTTGTTGTAGTTGTATGTTGTTGTTGATGATGCATGTTGTCTTATGTTTGTTAGTGGTTTGGTGTGCATGGTCTTTTTGGTGGTCTTGTGGTATCTTCTATGTTGTTGGTTAGTCTCCATGTTGTTTTTCATGCCTCTGTCTGTATCTTTGTCTGTGAGCTTCCTTGCCATGTTTATACCATAGTTCCTAGCCAGTGTCCTAGCTGAAATCTCTGCTTTGTTTCCGATCATGTTCTTGGTGTTGTCCTATCAGTATATGCTTTGTACCTTGCTTTCCGTTTAACCTTCCTGTTTGGCAGCCGTTTAGTCCTGTCTTTGTCTGTCTGTTTTGTACCTGCACATCTGTAGACTTAGTCTGCTATATCTTTATCACTGTTGGTGCCTAGCATTGGCCCTTCTGGCCTGTCTGGTCAGCTGCCACTGCTGGGGACTGCTCTGAGGTTGCACCTGGCGGCTGTTGGGGAAGCCATCCTTACCATCTAAGGCTCTGTGAAGATGCCAGACAGCCACTTCGTTATGCCCCCCGCTCACCTGTTATATCTATCAAGTTCAACCAAAGGAGGGGAGAAGATGTGAATGAAGGCATGGGTAGGGGGAATTTTAGAACTTTGTTCCCCACTATTGATCTATAGAATTATGGAACCCATAAGGAAAAACTTCACTTCTGGGCCCAAGTGATGATCAACGTGGTAACAAGAATTCCATATGTCTACATATAAATCTGAATATTATTTTGTTGGAAGTGATTGTGTAAGCCTTTTTTGAAGCCATCACCTGTCTCTGCTGTGGCCAGCGCCTAAGGCGGCCATTTCAGATTAAAGGCATGTTCACACGGCTTAAAATGGGCCGTATTTCGGTCCGTAATTACGCGCCGAAGTGCGCCAATTACGGGCCGAAAACGGCCCATTCATTACGGTAATTCACAGTTCTCATAGAGAACTTTGGATTACGTCTCCTCCCCCCGCCCGGCGAAGCCGCCGAGGGGGGAGATAATTCACCTGTCACTTTCTAGCGGCGTATACGCGCCGCTAGCGTGATAGTCTATGGCCGGCGAAGTGCGGCCCCTGCTTACTCCCCCGTTCCCGCCCCGCCCCCGTCCACACGGCGTAATTGCGGGGCGTAATTACGTCCCGCAATTAAGCCGTGTGAACATAGCCTAACAGTTCTTATGGTCAGGGCTGTTGCTAGGCCTGTGCCCCAAACCTCAGATCGTTGGGTTCCAGGCTGCTGCATTTTTTTTCCCAGACAGAGGAAGTGCTAATTCACTAAAGTGGCAGAGAGAAAAAAAAAAGTATAATAAAAGAAAGTAAGGTTGTAGGTACATCAAAGGGTTTTCCCCATTACAAACATTGATGGTGTATCCACAGGATATGCAATGTTTGATAGGTGGCCCAAAAATCTCTTGCTTTTGAACAGAGAGGTGATTGGAACTCTCCCATTGATTTCATGGAAAGGTTTGTGTCCATTTTCCTAGGTGGCACCCACACCCATCAAACATCGATGGCATAGTATATCAACATGCTATCAATGTTTGTGATGAGAAAACCCCCGTTTAGGGGTTGTCCACTTATGACCATCTCTTTTTGTTAGGAAGGTCTCTGATTGATAAGATGGGAGGGATGCTCTTTGAAGCGAAGTTTCACTTTGGCTATTAGATGGGGACCCAAAGATGAACAGGCTGCAGACGTGTATACGAGATCTTTCTATGTGTGTTTCCAGGACATTGGAGAATTATGAGGCATTCCTGTGATATAAGCAGCAATAAAGCTAAAGTTTAAAAAAAAAAACCCAGAAAGAAACAGTTTATATAATCTTTTCAATAACGTGGAGAATCCTTTTATATGGCTTTTTAGCCTGCAATATGTATATCTAGTTAGTGGAGCTCCTGACCCCCCTGCCAATTAGTTACTTGAAGCTGTGGCTTTCACTATCATTTTTTTACTCAGACATAGCGCCGTACTTTGGTTGGGGCTGTGCCTGGTACTGAAGCTTCATCCACATGAACACTGCTGATGAATGATTTTCAAAACCGGATAGGATATCAGTCTTGAAAAAACCCTTTAAAGAGAATGTGTTGTCAGAAATGATCTATTGTTTTAAGTCATTTTTTGTGTTAAACAGATTTTTTTTTTTTAAGAATTTGTGGTTATTTAAAAAAAAAAAAAAAAAACTATTCATATCACCATCTATATTTAAAAACTAAGTGCCACATGTATGAAAACTAGGTCTGAAACTCTCTTTGTTACCGATGGCAACCGATCAGAGCGCCCCTTTCATTTCATACATTTCATATAGTGCTCTGGAAAAAAGAGAGGGGAGCTCTGATTGGTTAATATGGGTGACAAAGTGACTTTTAGACCTGAATAGTTTTAATACATGTGGCCCTAAATCCTGAAATTTAGCAGTTTTCACTTTGGCCATGAATCCTATTGGTAGGTTGACATTTTCCATCTGCAGAGATCACTTCTCAGTGGTCTTTTTATTATTATCACAGGCAAGATTACAAGGAAAGGTGATAACAATGTGTAGATAACACAGGATCCACCGTTCACAATAGAACATAGTCACAGCTCATCTCCAACCCTTCCATCACCGCTTCCCAGGTCATAGTCACACTCCCCCATAGAAGCCAATGAGTCAGCTCCTGTTCACAGCTTCTATGTCCATGTAAATTGACTATTAACACTTCTATTTTTGGAAGTATTCTTACTCTGCAGCATTGTTTCACCCCTGCCTACAACTTTTGCTCAGTACTGTAAGTAAGCTGCGTGTGTTTTAGATGATTCCACTAAAATTGATCACATGATCAGCACCCATCTTGGCGATTTGATGCTTCACTCAGCAAGTTCTCAGAAGTTTGTCACAAGGGGGTGACCGTTAGATGCTGTGAGAGTTTGCAAACTATTGGGCCCCTTCATCTCCCATCAGTTTTTCCCAGCTTTAACCAGAAGCAAGTCTATGGCCTATCTTCACCCGAAAGAAGCTGATGGAAGCCAAAGGATATGGTGTCTCCGGAGCCTCCTATGCCTTTAAAGGGGTTGTCTCACTACAAGGATTGCTGCTTTTTGTGTTAAAGATCTTGCAAAAACAAGTCACTTTACAATATATGTCAATTAACAATGTCCTACCTATTCCGAGATATCCCTTCTTGTATGGGCTGCATCAGCTCCTCAGGTCGCTATAGCTACAGACCTGTTTGATCTATCCTGATAGGCTGCCAGCACTGGTTCCTATAGCTACAGACCTGGCTTCTACTGCAGCCTAGTAGAAGCCAGTAAACACGCCCCTGAATTCAAAATGAAACCAAGAAAACAGGACTGAGGTAAGATGAATCAATGTAGTGAGACAACCCCTTTAAGAGTGAACGATCTGATGACCGGTTCTGTTCACAGCCCCTTAGGTCAGGGAAAGATATGGTTCTCTTTCAGCTTGGACTTGCAGGAAATGCTGGCTGTCGTTTGGGGATGTGACTTTCCCTCCATGGGAGACATCTGTCTTTCACCTACGGGGAGTCTACCAAGAGTCGGCACTGCTTAAAGTACCGTAATCTGTTGAGTGGTGCCAGTGCATCCTGTGTCCTAAATATAGGTGGTGGCATGTATCCTATGTGTGTATGTTTCCAATTATAAGTAGTGCAGAATGTGTCTGGCACTCGCCACATGTGTCCAGCATTTAGGTGGTGCATGTCTGGCATGTGTTTGGCATGTAAGTGGTGCTTGAGGGGCCCCCCATGTGCTTCTTGCACAGCACCCACTGCAATCAGTGTCCATTGTTAACACAAGATGTATTGTTTTTGTTTGTTCCTTTGGTTTTGGATTGGGCTGTTTTACGCCAACTTAGTTTTATTGACTTTGTTACAGAGTAATGTATAGATGAGGCTCAGCTGGATGACACGTGATCATTCTTATGGAGATATCAACCAGTAAAGGTGTAAGTTGAGACCCATCATGGAGGACATTCACAGTACGAACCAACATTACTGCTTTCAACCTTAATCCAAATGGACCAAGGATCTACACATCCACATGTATGGGAGATTTCCTTTGGAACGCTTCTACATCCATAAGAGCTGAAGAAGGACATTATAAAAAGTTTTCAGTTACAAAACCTAGTGCGTTGTGTGTTATTTCTGATGGAAGGATCGGTATAACTTCCTGCATCATGCAGCTTCTACTGGGGACCCCGTCATGGAAGATGGGGTCACCGGTTGGTTCTGTAAATGATCACCTCACTTAACAACAAGATAGTAAGGAACACTCTGTAAATCACATCAATAGGGCACGTGCCTCTAGTAGTAAGAAGAGGGACACTCCTTAGAGGAGGACACAAATCTGGACCTCTAGCACTGTGACCTTGAAGCCATGTCCAACACGTGTCATTTATGTCGGATGGAGTCAGAGGGGGTTTTATTAGCAGAAAGGAGGGGAGATCTTCTGGGAATTACTCCTATCATAAGAACCTTAGGAGCTGAGCAACAAGATGCAGGGGACCCTGTTTCTCCCATAGGATGGTGGTCCCAAATGTTTATGGCATATATGAATAACAAATCAGGATACATAAAAAAAGAGGTAAAGCAGGTTATCATCTAACGAAAATGTGACCAATGATATGTAAAGATCATGAGTCCCATTAGTCCAATGGTACAAAATGACGCCCCATCACAATATGTTACCGGTGGTTTTGCGCAGGACTGCATGTAACCCTAAGGCCATGTCCCCACGGCACCGTTTTGCGGGCGTTTTTCAGACGGTTTGCGGTTTTGCAGACCGTCTGAAAATCCAGCTGCAAACTTTTACACGGGCCGCTATGGAAAACCCGCGCAGCAGTCCCCACTGCATGGGTTTTCCGCCCGGCGGTTTGAAAAACCTTGTACTTGTTCATTCTTCGGTCCAGTTTTCGGACGGAATATGTGCATGTCAATGGAAAGGGGGAGGGCTTTTCGTGTGCACGGCACGAAAACAGTACAAATACCGGTCGGATAAAACCAACCGGTGTTTTTCCTGTGCCGTGGGAACGCGCCCTAAAGCTGGCCGTAGAGGTAGTGAGTATTGTGAATTCTAAAACTTTGTAACAGACTTTGTGTTTCGGTTCCTAATCATGTTAAAAGATCTTAATTGTATTCCAGCATTCATTGTGAAATGATATATCTACACACATATAATGTATGTATATATTCAAAAAGTAAAGAAAACTATCATACAGCTTTAAAAATGTATATGCTATTATGTATTATTTATTATTTAAAGTTGTATTAAAGTTTGGAGTTTTTTTTCTAATTAAACTCCACATGAAATCTGTGTCTTGCTTTACCAGCTCAGTGTCCATGGCCTTGCTATGTGCATATGGGCTTATGCTATAACCTTACACCGTTCTGCTTACAAAGACTGGGTAGGTTTCTAATTTATGATCTAGTCACAGAGTGCATTAGGCAGAACCACCTATAAATACAGCCCTGCCTGGCAGGTAGACCATCAATGGAAGGGCTTCAATCAGACCAGCATCTGCATAATGAATTATCCTGTGCTCTGTATTTACATGCCAAGACATTTTGTAAGATGACAGAAGATGAAATATTTCCAGTCCAAGCAAATTATATACTTGTTATTCCCTGTGTTTCTCATCTAAATTACCCCTTACGCGACAAGATCATAACTATGATGGTGACAAAATTTTTATGTTCCCAATGATGTAATCATCTTATCGATAACGGTGTTTCCCCAACTAGATAACCCTGTATTAGAAAGGAGCCGACATAGTGATCATCCGATTGACGATTAGTCAATCCACAAGTTGTGTGTAATGGCTCCCCCGCAGGAAGGAATGCAGTATTACATGATACTATTTAAATGATTGAGCACTTACGTGATATAGAGTCATGATTAGTCCAACTGAGCTGTAGCAGATCTTTGCAGTGACTCTCTGGTTTGGCTTCTAGAGGGGCTCCTAGCTTAGGGCTTCCCCCTCTCATGTCCATATGCCATAATCCATTATCCTTGGACTTAATTATAGCCGTAGCTTCCATAGCATCTGTGATAGGGCCAAGAGATTGAGGGGGCCACTTTGGTGCAGGAAAATAGTACCTTTTTGTAGGATATAATACGGTTACTGTCCTACTACTAGCTCCTCTATGTGGGTTCTTTGATGTACAGTATGGAACTATTACTCTTACCTATAATTATTACTACTTGTGCTGCTGCTTTTGTTTCCTGACAATAGTGGTGGGGCCTATCTAATTTTGCTATTGGGCCCTGTGAATGCTAGTTTTGTCCTTGGTTGTATCATATTTAGCTTGCTCCTACTTTGATTTTTAAGAGTAAAAAAACTTAGAACATGTTCATTCTTCAGTTCCTCAATTTACTACTGAGGTCAATGGGGGATTTTTAAAAATTACTTGTGTAAAAAGAAACAAAAAATTTTTTGTTTTTAAATTTTTGGGATGAGTTTTAAAAACCCAAAAAACCCCGTAGAAAGGCATGGAACTAATTTTCTGACTGTAATTCCACCAGAATCGTCAGGAAAAAAAAAAGGGCCCAAAATCATATGAAATATATTTAAAAACCAATCCCCCACGGGGATTTTCAACGACAGAGAGCGTTTTGAGTAAATTTTGTTTTGAAGTTAAACGTCCCTTTAACTCTGAAAAAACAAAAAAAAAAAAAGCAATTTTTTTTGGGGTTTTAATCTTTATTTATTTTTAACCTACATTTTTAAAAAGCAAATCAACAAAATTTGGAATACCCCTTTAAAGGGCCCCCCGGGGAAAGGGAGACAGTTACCGGGCCCTCCCCAAGCCATGTTGTCATAAAAAGGCTTTTGCCCAAAAAACCAGGATGACTCGAACCAGGGCCCAAAACAATCAGGCCGGGCCCCATCCCTAATTTCCCCAAAGACGCTTGAAAATAAAACCCAGGCCAGGGACTCTAACCATGCCCTTTGAATAAAAACCCGGGCCCTGACTCAAAAACCATCCCCATGCCATGCATAAAAACCAGGCCATGACTCAAACCCATCCCCATCCCATATAAAGTCACCGGGGGGCCATGCCCTTTTCCCCAAAAGGCCCTTTGCCCCCGAAAATCACATTAGGCTTGACTCTAACCATGCCCATGCACCGACACCCAACACAAGGCCATGACTTAACCTTCCCCTTTGCACTTTGAAATCAAAATGGGGCCTTGACCCCTAACCGGGCCCGTCCCCTTTTTGAATCACACTAGGCCTTTGATTTAAACCCATCCCCGTGACATGAAATCAAAAGGCCAGACTCTAACCATGAACATGCCCAAAACACTAGGCCAGCCCTCAAAACCATGCCATGACATAAAACATGGGCCCAATAACTTTTAAACCTTTGCAAATCAATGACATCACACTAGGCCATGACTCTAACCATGCCCATGCACATGACATCACACTAGGCCATGACTCAAAACCATCCCCAGGGGCACATAAACCATCACACCAGGCCATGACCAAACCATGCCCAGCCAAAATGACATCACCCCAAGGGCCCATGACTCAAACCAGGGGCCCCTTTCCCACAGGGACATCAAAACCGGGCCATGCCCTTAACCCAGTCCATGCACAAGGATAAACACAAAGGACCATGATTTCAACCCTTTGGGCCCTTTGCAAAAAGGCACCACCCCTGGAATGACTCTAACCATGCACTTTGCACATGAAAATCACACTAGGCCTGATTTAAACCATCCCTGACATAAATTATCCCCACTAGGCCATGACTCAAACCTGCCCTTTAAACATGACTTTCCCCAAAACTGGGCCATGACTTTTTAACCATGCCCTTTAAGCCATAAAAATCAAGCCAGGCCTTTATTTTAAACCTTGACATACATCACACTAGGCCATGATTTCAAACCCAAAGAAAACTTGACATCAAAACAGGCCTTGACTCAAAACCATGCCCTTTGAAACCATGACATAAAAAACCGGGCCATGACCTAACCTTTGCCCATGCAAAAGACCCCAAACCAGGCCATGACTCTAACCTTTCCCCATTGAAATAAACATCACATGGGGCCATGACTCTAACCAGTCCTTGCAAAAGACTTCACACAAAGGTTTATGACCTAACCATCCCCCCTTTCACTTTAACATCACCTAGGCCATGATTTCAAAACCTTGCCCCTTTTGCACAGGGACACCCACACTAGGCTCATACTCTAACCATGCCCAATGCACATGAATCACACAAACCCCTTTATGACTTAAACATGGCCCATGCACATGATGTCACCCCCAGGCCATGACTCTAACCTGTCCTTTCCTTTGGACATCCACTGGGCCCCATGATTTCTAACCATCCCCATGCACTTGACCCCAACACGGGGGCCCCTTTAAATCTAACCATCCCCCATGTTTGCTTAGGGACATCTCTGGCCCAATGCTATAACCATGCCCAGGGCCATGACATAAACACTAGGCCATGACTCTAAACCCTTGTCTATGAAACATGACCCCAAACCAGGCCAGACTCAAAACCCAAATGCCATCCCACAAGGGCATCACTCAAAGGCCATGACCTTTCCAAAATCCCCATACCATTTTAATCAAACCGGGCCATGACATTAAACCAAGGAAAATGACATAAAACCCGGGGGCCTTTACCCCTAACCATCCCCCATGGAACATGACATCAAAAAAGGCCTGACTCTAACCATGCCCAAAAACATCATAGGGGCCCATGCCCCCAAAACCATCCCCATGCAAAAATGACATCAACGAGGCCATAAACCCAAACCCCAGGGCCCATGCAAAAAATGACACCCACACTAGGCTATGACCCCTTAACCAAATTCCATCACATGACATCACCTGGGCCCAAGCCCTCTAACCAGGGGTCCATGCACATGCATAAAACCCAGGCCTTGGACTCAAACCGGGCCCCTTTGCACATGACTTAAAAACCAGCATGAAAAACCATGCAATGACATCCACTAGGCCATGATTAACCTGAACATGAATAAAATTGGGCCATAATCAACCTCCCCATGCAATGACATCAAACCGGGATATCCCCCCAGCACATGAATCACACTAGGCCTGACTCAAACCATGCCCAGCATGACAACACTGGGCCCCGGATTAAAACCTCCCAATGACTTCCACTAGGCATGATCTAACCATGCAATGCTCACACTAGGATGACTCAAACCCATCCCCCTGCACAGCATAAAACCCGGGCCAACCTAACCTCCCTACTTGACATAAAAATGGGGCATGACTTTACCATGCAATGACATCACCTAGGCCAGATTTAAACATGCCATACACATGACATCACACTGGGCTTGATCTAACCATGTCCATACACTGCCCAAAACCAGGCCCATGACTCTAAATGCCTATGCCTGACATCAAACCGGCCATGACTCAAAAGGACATGCACCTGGGCCCCTTTGATTGGGATAAAAAAAAAAAATTATGGAGAGAGAAAATTGATCCAGAGTATTTCTGGACAAAACCCTCCAATCCCCTGGGGCCCCATTGCTGCTTGGGGCCTAGCCAATGCTTAGGTGCCCAAGGGATGAAAAACTTTAAAACCGGCCTTAAACAAGGTGTATACAAAGAGTATTTCTCTTTTGGGGACCGCACATGGGTATTACATAGATACTTTTGATTTCAGGGGGGTGTGTAAGCTTTATTCCCCTTTTGGGGCTGCAAGGAAAAAGCATTTGGTGCCGGGTTTCCCCACTCAGATCACAGATGATCGCTGGGCAGTGGGACACCTTGTAACTTATAGTTTGTTTCAAAAAGGAATTGTCCAAGGTGGACAAACCCTCTAAGGATAAAATCAGGAATTTGTGCACTTCAGGGTGGCTGCTTGTGTTTGCCCGCACATGTTAACTGAACAGCAAAAATCTCATTCCCTTTAAGGACATGAAAGCGATTTATCTTGATATAGCTTATCTCCATTCCTGCTGATAAGACTCTTTGAAGTCTGTGCTGGTTTAAGCTTATGTTCTCTTTTTAGAAATAAAATTCAGTGGAGTCTGCGATACAATATTTGTCAGAAAATAACTCTGCAGGTGAGGCCTACTTATTGCCATCACGCGGGGATTGTTGAGATAGACAGATAGAGAACGCTGCAAGGAGCCATTATTACATCAAATATCAGATCCCGGCTCCCAGCTGAAGAGCAGAGAAGGCAGCAAATCCATAGGAATCTCTTGGAGATTTTTTATTCCCGTTAACACTGCATGGCTCTCTGCATGTCCCACTCTTCACATCAATTATACCTCGGAGAGCAGGGGTGTGATTGTGCACCTTGCCTTAGAAGCAAAAGGCAGGTACTTCAGTGATAAGCAGTTCAAGAATATGGCATTTGGCAAGATATTAGGGTCACAGGGGATTGAATGGTAAAATATGGTGACTGCGCAGCTTAGATGCATCCCCTGTGACCCACGCAGCTTTCAGGGTGTTCCTTTTGATCCTTTGGCCATCAATGGTTAATCTGGTGATCCAGTGGTTGACAGTCATCCATTGGACATGTCTAGTAATTGTCACTGTTCACGCCGCGGTCCCTGCTTTGGACCGTCGCCGTGTCCGTGCCTGCCATGTTTCTGCTGGGGCTCCCTGTGTAGGGGTTTCGGCGGCCTGTGTTCCTTGCTGTATACTTGCCTGTGCTGTTGCTCCTGCTTCCTGGTGTCCTGTACATGCACTGCGCCTCTTAAGGCACGCACGCGCGGCAGCTTCCTGCCCTTTATTGGTTCTGTGCCTCTTTTGCCTTCCTTTTTGCCCTGGGGCCCTGGTAAAAGGGAATTTCCTGTCTGTGCTCCAGGGCGTCCTTGTTGTGTTTGCCTCTGTGAGTGCTGTGTCCATCGAGCTCCCGTCAGCTTCTCGGGTTCTTTCTGTCTGTGCTGTTAAACCCTGGTTGCCCGTCCCGTGCCCGAAATCCATCAGGCTCCCGACCATCTGTCTGCCGTTTCCCTGTTTAGTTACCCCGCTGTTCCTGCCCTCATACCTGTTTTGTATTCTGTATCCTGCCCTTTTACCTTCCAGTACCTCTGTATTTTTCCCGCCCCTTTTATACCTGTCCCTCCGCTGTTCCTGCCGTTTTACCTGTCCAAGTTTCCTGCTGTATCCCGGTTTTTTTCCTTCCATACCTGCTGTATCCTGCCGGGTTTTTCAACTGTTTAGTACCTGCTGATCCCCGCCGTTAACCCGTCCCGTACCCGCTGTATCCTTTTATACCCTTTCCGTACCCGCTGTACCTGCCTTTAAACCTTCAGTTACCTGCTGTATCCTGCCGTTGCACCTGTTCATTACCCGCTGTACCGCCGTTATTACCTGTTCCGTACCTGCGGTACCCCTGCCGTTTTTACCCGCCGTACCTGCTGTACCTGCCCTTACCTTCATTTCCTGCTGTTTTTCCTGCCGTTGACTGTTCGGTTTTCCTGCTGTACCGCCGTTAAACCTGTCCGTCCCCTGTATCCTGCCCCCTTATACCTTCCAGACCCGCTGTATCCGCCGTTGCACCCGTTCGTTACCCGCTGTATCCTGCCGTTTAAACCTGTTCAGTTTCCCGCTGTTTTCCGCCGTTTACCTGTCCCGTACCGCTGTACCTGCCGTTGCACCTGTCCAGTACCTTCTTTTTCCTGCCCTTAACTGTCCAGTACCTGCTGTATCCTGCCCCGTTATCTGTCCCCTACCTGCGTATCTGCCGTTTTTCCTGTTTGTATCTGCTGTATCCCGCCCTTATACCTGTTTTTTTCTCTGTTCCTGCCGTTATACCTCCTACCTGCTGTGTTTCCCGCCATTGCAAACCCTTTTTTTTTCATTATTCCGCTGAAACCCGTGCTACATTTCCTGGGGTGTCCACCACTTCTGTGCCAAAAACTGTCTGCCCTGTGCACCCCAGGTGCCGGGCGGGGTTGCGACCTGGGGGGTTCCCGCAGCAAGTCCGTCCCGCTTTGGGGGCGGGGGCCGGTGAAGACCGGGGGCCCCCTTGACTCCGCTCCTGGCGTGGATCTCCTATACCATCTGCCTGGTGATCCTGGATCCACACCGGATGTAGCGATCGCGTCTCAGCGTACATTTTTACCCCCCCATCGTTACAGTATCCTTTTCTATCTGTTTGGGGTCTGGTTTTCTTATGAAACTTGGTGGTCCTGGCGTTTTGGTTACCCTGATGATCCAGTGGTCTAACAGTCATCCATTGGACATACAGAGAAATCTTGACAACCCACTGCCAGTCACTGGTTATTTTTATGATCACTGGTGATCCGGTGGCAGTTTCAGGTAAACAGGTTTCAGTCATCCATGGTAAACCAATGGTCTTGCAGTCATTCCTGATGATCCACTACATACTCGAAACACTTCTATGAGTCTCTCTGTGGCAAGGAAATGAACTATAGACTTTAGAAATTTGTTAACCTTTGATCTACTTTTGATGCGATCTGTTAATAATATAAGACCATGTTCACTTCTGCGTCAGAAGTCCCATTCAGAGCCTCCATCACAGAGGTGGAACTGAATCCATTCAATGACGGACATCAATGGCGGCTGATGGACCCCATTGACTACACTGAAGGCTATGTTCACACGGCCTATTTGCGGGGCGTAATTACGCTCCGCAATTACGCCGTGTGGCGGGGGCGGGGGCGGGGGGCGGGAGCGGGGGGCCGGCACCTTGCCGGCCTATAGACTTGTATTACCAGCGGCGCGTATACGCCGCTAGTAATTCACATGTCACTTATCTCCCCCCGCGGCGTCTCCGCCGAGCAGGGAGAGGAGACGTAATCCATAGTTCTCTATGAGAACTGTGGATTACCGTAATGACTGGGACGTATTCCAGCCGTAATTTGTGCACTACGGCGCGTAATTATGGACTGAAATACGTCCAGGTTTAAGCCGTGTGAACATAGCCGAAGCCTGTCGGGTTTCCGTCGTGGTGTCTGTTGCTTCAACTGAAGAAAAAGAGCAGCTTGCTTCACTTTTTTCGGACTTTTTTTTATGGAATCTCTAAATGGACACAATGTGAACCAGGCCTAACTTTTGGGCCCATATAGCCTTTAAAAGTGTAATACAGGGAAAATTGTCTGGTAATGCTAACAAAAATGTTATCACTATGATCACCTTTAAAGGGTGTTCCACCTTTTGCGACCTACACCTATTGGACGGCTTGGATTCCCCCAGTTATGTTTGCTGAGAACAGTTTTTTGGGCCACGCATACAGAAAGAGAATGAATCTAAAGGGGGCTTTTCCTATAATCTCTAAAAAATTATAAACCCATCTTGGTTGTTTAAATTCCCATAATTCAAGTCCTTTTCGAGAACCCGTATTGTGGGGACTCCAAAGGGTTTTCCACGGCTTAATTGGGGGGCTTTCGTACGCCCCGCAATTGGGGGGGTTTTCGGAGTCGGCGGAATGGCGTTTTCTCCCGTGGCGGGGGGGGCCCGGCAGCCGCCCGGCCCATTAGCTGTATTATTCCCCGCGAAAATAACGTGGGGGTTTGAGCGGGGGAGGGGGGAAATCCTATTCTCTATGGAGCTATGGATTACCGTAATTATGGGGCGCATTTCCCTGTTTTAAGGCGCAGAACGCCGCGAAATGGGGAAAAATTCCCCCAAAAATACCCGTTTTAAAAAAAAAACATACCTTTATACGCAAAGAGTTTTAAAGTTTTTATTTCTGTAGATGATTATAGGCTAAGGCTGATGAAAACTCAGAACTCAGAAATTACAGTAATGTGAGAGGGGTCAATATTACTGATTCACGGTGTCGCACACAAAGATTTTCTGAGCCTTTAAATGGTCCCTCAGTTGGGTTCAGTAGCTACAGTCATGGGGAAGACTGCTGACTCTACAGTTGTCCAGAAGGCAGTCATTGCCCGCAACACAAATAGGTCATTGCTAAAGAATCCGGCTGTTACCAGAGCGCTGCATCAAAGCAGATTAATGGAAAGTTGTGTGGAGGAAAAGGTGCACAAGCAACAGGGATGAGCGCAGCCTGGGAGGGATTGTCAGGAAAAGGCCAATAAAGGGAATTTTTAGGGGTGGACGCGGGGAGCGGTCTTCAGTCACCAAAAACGATCCGGGGGTAGCCCCCAACGTGCTTCCTTTTGTCAAGCACTCAATTTGTATATGATGTTTCCATTCCGTCCTGGAAGCTATGGACATAGCTTGTTCCTGTTTTTTCTCAATAGGTATAGTATTTTGAAGTAGTTCCCTATTTATCAGAAATTCATGAAAGGGGAATAGGAGGGGAACTCTTTTAGCCCTAAAATTGTGTAAGCCTTAGCAAGTATTGGTCATGGGATCCACCAACTCTCTAATGTCTGTCATGGTGGAAAACATGGACTTCATAATGCCTGATCCTTTGTGTAAGCTGACAGTGGTGTCTGGCAGCGGCTTAGCCTCTAACACCTTATGGCAATAGACGGGCATGCTCACCCTAACCGTGCATGAGTAGATAGAGCCATCAACTTCACTTTAGTCTTCATGTTCTTCAGAGATTAACTTAGAAAGACAATGGAATTGTTCTCACAACACCTGCTTTATTCTTTGTGATTCAGATCCTACACAGCAAATGTGAATGACCCTGTCTAGTTTCTCACCCAAGCATGTTTTATCCTAAGTGGCCACCAAACCTGGAAACTAAAACTTATGGGTTCTAAGGACAAATGCTATTGATTCTTCTAGTGCGTGTTTCCAATATATATATATATATATAGATTAGCAGAGGTGCAGTGATATCCATCTGCTTCGGGGCTCCATACACAGTAGTGTCAGCAGAGGAGCAGTGACATCTGTCTGCTCCGTGGCCCGATACTCAGTAGGGTTAGCAGAGGTGCAGTGACACAGTCTCTCCAGGCCCATACACAAGGTTAGCAGAGGTGCAGGAAATCCGTCTACTCCTGGCCCATACCGTAGGGTTAGCAGAGGTGCAGTGACATCCGTCTGCTCCGGGCCTCCATACACAGTAGGGTTAGCAGAGCTGCAGTGATATCCATCTGCTCCGTGGCCCGATACTCAGTAGGGTTAGCAGAGGTGCAGTGACATTCGACTACTCCAGGGCTCCATACATAGTAGGGTTAGCAGAGGTGCAGTGACATCCGTCTGCTCCGGGGCCCCATACACAGTAGGGATAGCAGAGGTGCAGTGACATCCATCTGCTCCGTGGCCCGATACTCAGTAGGGTTAGCAGAGGTGCAGTGACATTCGACTACTCCAGGGCTCCATACACAGTGGGGTTAGCAGGGTGCAGTGCATCGTCTGCTCCGGGGCCCCATACCCCAGTAGGGTTAGCGAGGTGCCAGTGACACCCGTCTGCTCCAGGGCCCCATACACAGTAGGGTTAGCAGGGGTTTGCAGTGACATCCGTCTGCTCCGGGCCCCATACACAGTACGGTTAGCAGAGGTGCAGTGACATCGTCTGCTCCGAGGCCCCATAAAACGTAGGGTTAGTAGAGGTGCGGGGACATCAGTCTGCTCCGGGGTCCCTTACACAGTAGGGTTTAGCAGAGGTGCAGTGACATCCGTCTGCTCCGGGGCCCCATCCAAAGTAGGGTTAGCAGAGGCGCAGTGACATCGATCTGCTCCGGGGTCCCTTTACACAGTAGGGTTAGCAGGGGTTGCCGTGACATCCTCTGCTCCGGAGCCCCTACCAGTAGGGTTAGCAGAGGTGCGTGACATACATCTCATGGGCCCATCCCCTGTAGGTTAGCAGAGGTGCAGTGACTCTTTTGCTCACAGACCATAAAGTAGGGTAGAAAGAGGTGCAGTGACATCCGTCTGCACTGGGGCCCTATACCACTGTGGGTTAGCAGAGGTGCAGTGACATCTGTCTGCTCCCAGCCCATAACCAGTAGGGCTAGCAGAGGTGCAGTGCATCCGTCTGCTCCGGGGCCCCATACACATTTAGGGTTACCCAAGGGGCAGTGACATCTGTCTGCTCTAGGGCCCCATACACAGTACGGTTAGCAGAGGTGCAGTGACATCCATCTGTTCCAGGTCTCCATACACAGTATGATTAGCAGAGGTGTAGTGACATCTGTTTGCTCCAGGGTCCCATAAACAGTAGGGTTAGCAGAGGTGCAGAGACATTCGTCTGCTCCAGGGTCCCATACCATTTAGGGTAGCAGGGGGGCAGGGGACATCTGTCTGCTTGGGCCCCATACACAGTAGGATTGCAGAGGTGCAGGGGGACATCCGTCTTGCTCCGGGCCCATAAGCAGTAGGTTAGCAGGGGGCTGAGTGACATCTGTCTGTTTCCAGGGCCCCATACACAGAGGGTTAGCAGAGGTGCGTAAACTTTCCGTCTGTTCTGGGGCCCCATAGGCAGCAGTGGTTAGCAGGGTGTAGTGACATTTTTCTACTCCACTGCCCATAAACATTTAGGGGTTAGCAGGGGTGCAGTGACATCCGTCTGCTCTGGGCCCCAAACACGTAGGGTTAGCAGAGGTTTGCAGTGACATCCATCTGCTCGGGGGGCCCCATACACAGTAGGGTTAGCAGAGGTGCAGTGACCTCCATCTGCTACGGGCCCCCAAACACGTAGGGTTAGCAGAGGTGCAGGACACCCGTCTGCTCTGGGGCCCCCATAAAACAGTGGGGTTTAGCAGCCGGCTCAGTGACTTCCGTCTGCTCTGGGTCCCCATGCACAGTGGGGTTAGCAGAGGTGCAGTGACATCCGTCTGCCCCGGGGCCCATACACCAGTAGGGTTTTTAGCAGAGGTGCAGTGACATCCGTCTGCTCTGGGGCCCATACACAGTAGGGTTAGCGGGTAAAGTGACTTCCGTCTGCTCGGGGGTCCCCCATGCACAGTGGGGTTAGCAGAGGTGCAGTGACATCTGTCTGCTCCAGGGCCCCAATACGCATAGAGTTAGCAGAGGTGCAGGGGACATCCGTTCTGCTCTGGGCCCATACACAGTAGGGTTAGCAGAGATGCAGTGACATCAGTCTGCTCCGGGGCCTCATACACAGAAGGGTTAGAAGAGGTGCAGTGACATCCGTCTGCTCCGGGCCCATACACAGTGGGGTTGCAAGATGCGTAAACACCCGTCTGCTCCGGGGCCTCATACACAGTAGGGTTAGCAGAGGTGCAGTGACATCAGTCTGCTCCGGGCTCCATACACAGTAGGGTTAGCAGAGGTGCAGTGACATCTGTCTGGCTCGGCCCCATACCAATAGGGTTAGCAGGGGTTTCAGTGACACCGTCTGCTCTGGGGCCCCATTACAGTAGGGTTAGCAGAGGTGAAAGTGACATCCGTCTTTTCCGGGCCCCATACCACTAGGGTTAGCAGGGGTTTGCAGTGACATCCGTCTGTCCGGGGCCCCCATACACAGTAGGGTTAGCGAGGTGCAGTGACATCCGTCTGCTGGGGCCCTACACAGTAGGGTTAGCAGAGGTGCAGTGACATCCGTCTGCTCCGGGGCCCCATTACACAGTTAGGGTTAGCAGAGGTGCAGTGACATCCGTTGCTCTGGGCCCCATACACAGTAGGGTTAGAAAGGGGTGCAGTGACATCGTCTGCTCTGGGGCCCTACACGTGGATTAGCAGAGGTGCAGTGACAGCTGTCTGCTCCGGGGCCCCATACACAGTAGTCATTTTTTCCACAACTCACGCCTTTAACCCGAGGGATATGTGTGCAGACAGCCTACTGCACACCTTATATACCCACCAAACCAGCTCACCACTCGTGACTTCCTTGATGAGCTACACACTGTCAACGTCAAAAGCAGGAGGAGGTCATAATAATGTGATGAGTGTCTATGTAATGTGAGCATGCCTGAAATTGCCACCTCCAAAAGCCCCTGCATCTGCCTTATAGCTCATCTCCTGGGGATGGGGGTCAACACTTTTTAGCTACTTAGCAACCATGGAAACTGTAGATGATTCTGTCTCCATGGCCACAGATGATGGTATTTAACAACCTACCTGTGAAATTGCACTAACACTCATTTCTGGGCTATCATCGGACATTTGCAGGCGTTATTTTCCTGGTGTATGAGGTTTTATTTCTGCAAAGCCTTCTTCTCCTTCGTTCTGTATTTCTTGCATCCTGCCAGCGCTCATGGGGTTACGTTCGACAAGTAGCTCCTTTCTATAATCCTTTCTGGATTTTGCATATAGAGATTTTCCTTAATCTGATTTTGCCTGTGCTTATTTTTCCTGAGGCCTAGGAATTTCTGAGGAGCTTTATTGTTATAATGACATGAAATACACTGTGAGAAATGAGCTGCTCCAAATCCCCTGTACTATGTGTCAGAGAGTAAAGTCCCTGCCATCAATGTGGCCTCCCTACTACTCCCACATAGAGCACAGGTTCAAAGAGACACACCAAACGTGCAGAAACATGGATGCCAACAACACATTTTCAAGGTGCCATGAAGCTGTGGGTCTGACCAGGCTTGGACTGATCCACAGGTGAGCAGGGGAATCCTTTGGTGGGCCCCTGGGTATAGTAGGTTTCTAAAAATTGCAGGTTTGGGGCTGCTTTGCAGGGAAAAAGAGACATCTGCGGGATATACAGTCATGTATGGGAGTTGTAAGGTGGGGGAGGGGTGCAAGAATCACCTCCAGCAGTGGGCCCTAAAAATTATCTCCACTGCTGGTTCCCAAAAATCAACTCTACTGGTGGGCCCCAAGAATCATCTCCACTGGTGGGATCCAGGAATCAGCTACACTTGTAGGCCCCAAGAATCAACTTCACTGGTGGTTTCCAGGAATCAGTTACACTGGGGGCCCCAAGAATGAACTCTACTGGTGGGCTACAAAAATCAACTCTACTGGTGGTCCCCAAGAATCAACTCTACTGGTGGGCCCCAATAATCAACTATACTGGTGGTCCCCAAGAATCAACTATACTGGTGGTCCCCAAGAATCAACTCTACTGGTGGTCTCCACTGGTGGGCCCCATGAATCAGCTCCACTGGTGGCCCCAAGAATCAGCTCCACTGGTGGGATCCAGGAATCAGCACCACTGGTGGGCCCCCCAAAAATCTCTTCCACTGGTGGGATCCAGGAATCAGCTTCACTGGTGGGCTCCAAGAATTATCTTTACTGGTGGGATCCAGGAATCAACTCCACTAGTGGGTCCCAAGAATCAACTCTACTGGTGGCCCCAAGAACCAACTCCACTAGAGGGATCCAGTAATCAGCACCACTTGTAGGCCTCAAGAACAAACTCCACTTGAGGGATCCTGGAATCAGCTCCACTAGTGGGCCCCAAGAATCAACTCTACTGGTGGGCCCCAAGAATAAGCTCCACTGGTGGACCCCAGGAATCCACTGCACTGGAGGGCCCCAAGAATCAACTCCACTGCTGGGCCTCAAGAATCATGTCCACTGGTGGGTCCAAGAACCAACTCCACTAGAGGGATCCAGGAATCAGCTCCACTTGTAGGCCTCAAGAACCAACTCCACTAGAGGGATCCTGGAATCAGCTCCACTAGTGGGCTCCAAGAATGAACTCTACTGGTGGGCTACAAAAATCAACTCTACTGGTGGTCCCCAAGAATCAACTCCACCAGTTGAGCCCCAAGAATCAACTCCACTGGTGGGCCCCAAGAATCAGCTCCACTGGTGGCCCCAAGAATCAGCTCCACTGGTGGGATCCAGGAATCAGATTCAGCACCACTGGTGGGCCCCAAGAATCATCTCCACTGGTGGGATCCAGGAATCAGCTTCACTGGTGGGCTCCAAGAATTATCTTTACTGGTGGGATCCAGGAATCAGCTCCACTAGTGGGTCCACAAGAATCAACTCCACTGGTGACCCCAAGAACCAACTCCACTAGAGGGATCCAGGAATCAGCTCCACTTGTAGGCCTCAAGAACCAACTCCACTAGAGGGATCCTGGAATCAGCTCCACTAGTGGGCCCCAAGAATCAACTCTACTGGTGGGCTGCAAAAATCAACTCTACTGGTGGACCCCAGGAATCCACTGCACTGAAGGGCCCCAAGAATCAAAATCCACTGCGGGCCTCAAGAATCATGTCCACTGCTGGGTCCAAGAACCAACTCCACTAGAGGGATCCTGGAATCAGCTCCACTAGTGGGCCCCAAGAATGAACTCTACTGGTGGGCCCCAAGAATTAAATCCACTGGTGGACCTCAGGAATCCACTGCACTGGAGGGCCCCAAGAATCAACTCCACTGCTGGGCCTCAAGAATCATATCCACTGGTGGGCCCCAAGAATTAAGTCCACTGGTGGGATCCAAGAATCATCTCCACTGGTGGGTCCCAAGAATCAACCTCACTGGTCCAAGAATCATCTCCACTGGTGGGACCCAAGAATCCTCTCCACTTTTGGGCCCCAAGAATCCTCTCCACTGGTGGGCCCCAAGAATCAGCTCCCCTGGTGGGCCCCAAGAATCATCTCCACTGGTGGGCCCCAAGAATCAGCTCCCCTGGTGGGCCCCAAGTATCAGCTCCACTGGAGGGCCCCAAGAATCATTTCCACTGGAAGGCCCGTAACACACTAGTCTGACACTGGGTCCAACTCAGAATTACAAGTAAAGGATTTAAAAATACAATGAAAGTTACTTTTCACTAGAATGGAAACCAATAGTAAGCAGGACATTGCTATTGACAGATGGTAATATTTTTATATGTTACAGATGAAGCAAAAATTAAAGACTTTTTCCATTTAAAAAAAATTCTGGTCAGCCAGTCGGGAAGGTTATAAAATAAAAAAAATAAAAATGGTGACATCATCACCGCTGATCCCACGACGATGATGTCACCAATCCCCATACACATGACCCTGCAGCTATCCACAGGTCGCCGTAGTCTCTTCCAGGACATACGGCCCGTGATTAGATGCAGCATCACAGGACTGGCGGCGGCGCTGTAACAAACAGGTTTAAAAAGTTTGTGAGAGCTACAGCCTTCCTTACATGTCCTTAGTTTCCTGACAGTTTACATAAGACATGACCAGGAGCTGATCTGGCCGAGCTTGCGTTGTTTGCACTATCTGATGGCAGGGAACATAAATGAGCTTTGAAGGGACTGGGGAGAAAAGATCCTGTGTCTGCTGTATAAAATTACTGGTTGTAATGTAATTGTCTGAGTAAACATGCAGACACTCCCTGGATCCCTGCTCAGCCCTCCCCCCCTGCATCAGTTTGTGAACAAATGAAAGAATGCTGCCTGCTCAGAGATTATCTTCTCTCCTGTGTACAATACAGTTATCCCCTGTGGATTAGCCAAACAATGTTTACAGAGACTGATTATCAGGAACGTGCATGGGAGGTGGAGTGATGACATCACAGAGGAGGTACTTGTTTTTTTAAACACAGAAACACAACGCCCCTTTTTTCAAGCCTCAAGAAGGGAAGTATCAGCCTGTTAGGTAAGGAACAAAACCCCTTTAAACAGTATTAAGATCTCTCAGCAGCAATTTTCTGCCAATTCTGCTCCATTTCTACTTGCATTTCTAAAAAATGTGCTTGTATTGTTTGATTGTCTTTACCCCTGATACAAAATTAGTTACACTTGGCTCCACTATTTGAATATTGGAAATAAAAGCCTTTTCCATAGGAATGTGTTGGGCTGCATCCGTCCAGGGCCGTATTTCCCACTAGGCACCCGTGGGCACTCCTAGGGCGGCCGCCGTTAGGGGGGCACTGAGCAGGGTTTTTTTTATTTTTTTATTTCCCCGGGCACCCCCCCAGGGGTCGGACCCGGTGCGGTGGGGGGGGGGTTGGAGGTGCGGCCTGCTAGTGACTTTATCTTTGGGTTTGCAGCGCGGATTCCTGTTTTTTTTTGCAGGCGCAGCAGAAACGGAGTGACGGTAGGAACATACTGCTTCTCCCTTCCGGCGCTCCGTTGTAATGACAGACAGCATCAGCAAGCTGCGCTGATGCTGCCTGTCTCCTCAGTGGCGAAGTGCGCTGCTGGGAAGGAGAGGGCAGCGCTGCCCCTTCTCCTCTCCCCAAGAGCGTGCGCCCGCCACTGAAGAGCGGAAGCTGCCGGCCGGGAAGAGAGAAGAGCAGCGCGCACATCCCACTCCTCTCAGCAGCGCATGGACAGTGCCGAAGAGAAGAAGACCGAGGCCTCCCGCTCTTCAGGACAGGTAAGTGATTCGGGGGACGGGGAAGGGGGGGGAGCGAGGAGAGGAAGGGAGGGGATGGGGGAAGGGGAGGGGGGCTGGAGACAGGTGAAACGTGAGTGGGAGTGGAGGCAGGTGAAACGTGAGTGGGGAGTGGAGGCAGGTAAACTTGAGTGGGCAGTGGAGGCAGGTAACGGGGGAGTGAGAGATGTTTGGAATGGTGGGAGGATGGGGGAGGCAGGGGAACATGTTATATGTGCCAACTATATGGGGTTGTGTGTCCACTGTCATATAATGGGGGGAGGTATCAGACTATATGGAACTGTCTATCATATAATGGGAGTTTTCAGACTATATGGAGCTGTTGTCATGTTGATGGGGTTGTATAAGGTTTTCAGTATCATATAGGGCTCTCATGTGATGTGTATATAGGTATCATATAGGCGGGTGTCTAGGGCGGCACCTCTTAGGGCCAGGTGGTCATAACAGCCTAAGGGTGCTCTCACACAGTGTCTTTTTGATGTGTTTGTTAATGTGTGTGTTTTGTGTAGGTCGGCACAAACAATTGGTGCTGTACATTACTGCACCAAAAAATCGCGTAAATCACGATTTTTGCACAGCAGCAATGTCCAGTATTAATCACCGCGCCTTTCTGCACAAAAACACACATTAACAAACGCATCAAGAAGGCGCTGTGTGAGAGCACCCTTATAGAAAGAAGAATAGGTTGCACTCCAACGATTTGAAAACTTTCTTAAATTTTTATTTTATACAAAAACTTCAATAATTCCAAAATGCCAAATGTTAAAAGGCCGACTTCATATATATCCTTAACGGACCGTCGCGTGTGTCCATGAATAGGAAGTCGTTAAGGATATACCATATGAAAATGAGTGATATGTAAAGAATGGAGATTCTGTTGAAAAAGATCTATTAGATCGAAACGTCCTGTTATTTGAATCTGTGATATAAAGCGTGTTTACCATATATGAAGTCGGCCTTTTAACATTTGGCATTTTGGAATTATTGAAGTTTTTGTATAAAATAAAAATTTAAGAAAATTTTCAAATCATTGGGGTGCAACCTATTTTTCTTTCTATATGCATTTTTTCCCTTAGGCCTGTGGATTGCTGTTTTTGAACCACCTGGCCATCTCCCTATAATAATCCTTTTTAGACCTTTCCCTCTAACCCATGAGACCTGTCCCCTGTGACGGCCCCATTGTCTTCCCTGCCACCCCCCCCCCCCCCCAACACCACCGCCTTCATTTCTTAAAACATTCTGGGGAAATGAAGTCTGGTTCGTTGCTCTGGGTGAGAATGTGTCATAGATCATAATCATATACAGACGACTAAACTAGAATCTGCAATCAGAAAATAAACATGTTGAAGAAGAAAAGAATATGGATCAGGGTCTTGATATGAGAAATAAAATGTTGGTGACATATTCCCTTTAAGCTGCAGTGCGGCTTTTATTGGTTGAAGTCTAATGGTTTAGGTGGGGGGCACAGTGTGGCGCATCTCCAGTCTTCCTGATCTGAATAGGTTCTCCAACATCTAGGAAAGCTGGGTGACGGCAAACCCTTCAATTAGCTTTCTTCTTGAGCCATTACATGGTCACAGTGGGCGTGGTATTTGTGAAGGGGTGTGGCATAATATGAAAAGGGGCGTGGTAATCTAATTTGTTAATGGGGGCGTATTAGGGTTTAGTGCCTAGGGCAGAACGGCCTATAAATACAGCCCTGCGTTCGTCTCATATTTTACCTGATCTCCCTCCTTCTAAACATGGAAAATCAATCATTCACTTAAAATGAGAAATGGGTAGAAAATAATCCCCAATATTCACGAGTGGAAAGAACAATGGGTGAGAATCGTGTCCCCCTGCAGAACCCTCTTACTTCAAGTAGCTGTCACTTCGGATGAGATTAGACTATGATTAAAGTAAGTGAACTTGTCTACATGGCGGCTGCTTAATGTACACTTGACCTAGTTTTCTTTCTGAGAAAAAATGTCAAGTGAAAAACTGAAGCTTTCAAGTGAGTAAAACAGCAGTAAAAGAAAAAAAGCCTAAATTCTCAGAGATGTCTGTGATCCCAGGACATGGGGGATCGTCTCCTCACCCTTCACGGGTTGTTCTTCAGCTGCTGAGACGCCTGGGTGTCTTATTCTAGGTCATGTGCAAGAAATTCAGGCTACATGAATTTATATGGAGGATTTTTTTTTTTTTTTACACATGATGCTCAGGACATTATTATGGGGGCACTCCTCTACTTTGTTATAGACTGGGTGCTCTGCTGTCCGGATGGGGTTACTTTTACTGAATTCGTCCTGGAAGGGCCCTCTGTCATAGGAGCAGGGTGACTGTGTGAATGAGGGGTATTCAGGCTACAACTAGCTGTGCGATTACTCTGATTATCATAATTTTTGGGGCACTTTGATAATTAGGATATTGTTGACTGTGTCAATACTGTCAATATCATTATGTGACTACTGTGGCTGGTAACTTCCAGTATGGGGACCCTGGCTCTCGTTATATGGGTAATGTGTCGGGTCACTTGATATGGGGGCACTCTGGCTGCCATTATGCGGAGACTCTGATTGGCCACTTCCTGTTGGGGCCACTATGGTGGTTACTATATGGTTAATCTGGTTCTGCATCCACATTCCTTTGGGGCACACTGAGCTGCCATTATGGGAACTCTGGTTGGGCAATTCCTGTGGGGTCCACTCTGTTAAATAGGTTAATCTGTCTGATCACATCCTGTGGGGACACTGTAGCTGCCATTTGTGGATACTCTGGTTGGGCAATTCCTGTGGGTCACTCTAGTTAAATAGGTTATCTGGCAAGTCATTTCCTATGGGGGTACTCTGGTTGCCATCATGCGGATACTCTGGTTGGGCACTTCCTAAGGGGGCACTCTGGCTGCCATTATATGGGTAGTTTGACTGGTAATTCCCTTTGAGGGCACTGTGGCTGCCATTATGTGGATACTCTGGTTGGGCACTTCCTATGGGGACACTCTAGCTGTCTTTATATGGGTAATCTGGCTGGTAATTCCCTTTGGGGGCACTGTGGGTGCCATTATGCGGATACTCTGGTTGGGCACTTCCTGTTGGTGCCACTATGGTGGTCATTTTATGGATAATCTGACTGGTTACTGCCTGGAGGGCACTCTGGTTGTCATAAGGGCATTCAGACTGCCATTATGTGGATACTCTGGCTGGTCACTTCCTATAGGGGCACTCTAGCTGCCATTATGTGGATACTCTGGTTAGGCACTTCCTGTTGGTTCCACTCTGGCTGCCATTATGTGGATACTCTGACTGGTCACTTCCTATGGGGGCACTCTAGCTGCCATTATGCGGATACTCTGGTTGGGCACTTCCTGTTGGTATCAATGTGGTGGTCCTTATATGGATAATCTGACTGGTTACTGCCTGGGGGGGGGGGGACTCTATTTAGCATAAGGACACCCTGTTTTTGAACAGGTGTTGACCGATTGCTGATTCAGTCCCCAGCTAGTTCTGATGATCTCCCCTACCCACCATCTATATGCTTTCCATAGGGAGAGTGGAAATCGCCAGACACCTGTGGTGGAGGCTTATCTCACTTGAGAACAAAAGTTTTGGCTGTAGAAACCCCCTTTTCCCTTAAAGGGGTTGTCTCATCTCAAAGTTTCATAGGATGCATGTATGAAATAATGCTGCTTTGCTCTGTCACTTCCTGGTCAAGCTGTCTGTAATTAGCATATGAGCTCCGTGTATTCAGACTTCTTCTAATTAGATAAATCTCATGCTGTCAGGACCAGGGAAGCTTCTGAGTTAAAGTAAACAGCAGTAATTACTGGCTTTTGTCTGAAAGATCAGGTAACACACAAGCTCTCGCTGTCCGGAGTTCTGTGCTGCTGCAACCTGTGTGATGACATCACTCCCTGCTATCAGAACAAACAGTAGGGGGGAGAAGTACACAGGTCGGTCACTTGAGGAACCAGAGAGAGCACAGAATGTGATAAAATCACTTGTAGCTCCTTAAAGGGGTGTTGCCACGATGTAATGTTGACGTGGGATCCTCCAAAATGGGTTTTTAATCACTTTTCTAACTATATGTGATTACAAAAATTGCAGTCTGAGAGAGCTACAGCCTTCCTTACATGCCCTTGGTTACTTCAAAGAGTCTATTACGGCCTGACAAGAGCTGGCCAGGCTTGCACAGAGAGAGCTTCTTATCTGATGAGACTGAGCTGCAGAAGTTTTTCAGGCACCGGGTAGCAATGTGTTTTCTTTTGTATACAGAATAAACTAGATGTAGTGTTATTAGATACCTGCTTTATCTGATGACAGACAACATGAAGAAGCTTTCAAGCTGCTGCTCCTGTGACATGTTCACTGAAATAAGCAAACTATAACTTGTATATAGAATCCACAAGTTATAGTTTGCTTATTTCAGTGAACATGTCACAGGAGCAGCAGCTTATGCAGCTCGTTCTCTGGCTGTGTGTGTCTCTCTCTCTTTCAGCTCTGTGATTTGTTTACATTACATTAGCATCTTAGCAGATAAGGCTCCTGACAGTGCAGTCTATCAGGCCTGTGTCTTGCTGTATTGACAAATCCACTCTTGTACCGTTATTATTTCACTTAAGTTTTGAGACCTCCCTTGGATTCCTCACTCCTCACTCCACCTCACTCCCCTTCCTCTCCCCCTGCAGCTTCATGACTCAGCATGATTTGTTGACATTCTGCCTGTACTAAGGAGAGACCTACCTAAATGGTCTCTTGGCAAATCCCCTTTAACAAAAAAAAATGAGCAACACAATATATTTGAAAAGCATCTTCAATTAGTGTTCCCTACATGTTAAAAGCTAATCTTTGTAGCGAGACAACCCCTTTAACTCTGGAGCAGAGTCAGGATACCACCATGTCCATACTAATACAGTCCTAAAGAAATCAGAGAGTTTGGGCGTCCCAAGTCTGCTGTCTAAATGGGGTTGTTGTAACCTAGTTGGGATATTATAAGGCCATGTACTAATATTTTGCACTCTTCTGTGTGATGAAGGCAAAAATCTTCGAATTTTTTTTTGCTTTGCATATGGCATTAGGATGTGGATGTGAGGCTTAAAGGGGTTTTCCTTTATTGATACAATAAATGTCTGAAAGGTTTGGGTCTCAGTTATGGAGAACGGGCCCCTGAAAGTCTCCTTGGAGGAGGAGGAGGTCACGCTTAGCTTCCATAATATAGAATAGAGAGTACCGCACAAGTGTGATCTTCTCTCCGTTCTGAAGAGAGACTTTCAGGGGCCTGTTCTCAAGATAGCTGCAGGTCCCAGAGACGCGATTCACACCTTTCATCCATTTCTGGCGTATCCTATGGAAATACCATAAATGTCTCCGATGGGGACAACCCCTTTAAATGGGAGTCAATGCACGATGCACTGTAGATGAGATAATCTGTGTTGGAGGCAATTTTGGGAGGTCAGATTGGAGTAGATTACCTTATTGAGACACTGTTATAGTCAGTGTGTGGATATAATACTAAGTATTTACATTCATTCCTGACCTTCTGTGTGATATATGACACGCGTCGTTCCTATTTTGGGGCAGGGATCGGTAGCGTCTCCAGTTATGAGGCTGTTGAGAATTTTGCCGTGTTGGTGTGTACGTTCTGCCCGGCATTCCTGCTCATCCTATAGACGGGTGACGGCCATTAGCAGCTGTCCTATACATTCCACAAGTGGAATCTTGTTTCATTCCTACAAGAGGAGCCATGGAACCTGAGCCCCCAGGGAGAAAGATGAATTGGGCATTGGGAAGGTGAACTGCAAACCAGCAACAGAGGACACTGCCCGATGCACTACAGATAGAAGTGATGAAAGGGTAAAGCCACCTACAACTATGATACAGGAAAAACTCCTAAAATATATTATAGCAAAGGATTCTATGTTCCTGCTGATCTATGACAATATTCCCCAACCTGTGCTCTCCAATTGCTGCAAAATGGCGGCCTGCAGCTATCAGGGCACGATGGGAGTTGTAGTTTTCCAATAGCTCTAGTACCACAGGTTAAAAACCACTTGTCTACAGGAAGTCAAAACAATCCCTATGAAGAAGGTGGCAATCATCCCCATCTATAGGCACCTATACAGCTGTCAGTCATCCTCCTGACCCCATGGCCACACGTGCATATTGGGAGGGAGAAATAAGCCGCTGCAAGCGGTCCACAAAGGACTGGGGATGTTAAAATCAAATATACTAGATCAGTGTCAGACTGTGGTCCCTGGGCTCAGCAATGAAGTTGTTTATTGGGCCCACCAGTGGAGTTGATTCTTGGGACCCACCAGTGGGGTTGATTCTTTGGGCCCACCAGTGGAGATGTTTCTTGGGGTCCACCAGTGGAGATGACTCTTGGGGCCCTCCAGTGGAGGTGATTCTTTGGGCTCTCCAGTGGAGGTGATTCTTGGGGCCCCACCAGTGGAGTGGATTCTTGGAGCCCCACCAGTGGAGTGGATTCTTGGAGCCCACCATTGGAGCTGATTCTTGGGGCCCACCAGTGGAGCTGATTCTTATGGTCCACCAGTGGAGTTGATTCTTGGCACCAGTGAAGTTGATTCTTGGAGCCCACCAGTGGAAGTGATTCTTTGGGCCCACCAGTGGAGCTGATTCTTATGGTCCACCAGTGGAGTTGATTCTTGGCACCAGTGTAGTTGATTCTTGGGGCCCAGCAGTGGAGATGATTCTTCGGGCTCACCAGTGGAGATGATTCTTGGTCCCTTCCAGTGGAATTGATTACTTGGGAACCACCATAGAGTGATTCTTTGGGCCAGCAGTGGAGTGATTCTTGGGGCCCACAGTGGAGTTGATCTTCTGGGGCCACCAGTGAGTTGATTCTTGGGGCCCCCAGGGAATGTATTATTGAACCCACCAGTGAGTGATTTTGGGGCTCAGTATGGAGTTGATTCTTGGGCCACCAAGGAGTCATATCATTGGGCCAACAGTGGAGATGATTCTTGGGGCCCACAAGTGGAGCTGATTCTTGGGGCCACCAGTGGAGTTGATTCTTGGGGCCCTCCAGTGGAATTGATTATTGGAACCCACCAGTAGAGTTGATTTTTGGGACTCAGTAGTGGAGTTGATTCTTGGGGCCACCAGTGGAGTTGATTCTTTCGCCCACCAGTGGAGTTGATTCTTGAGGCCCACCAGTGGAGTGGATTCTTGAGGCCCACGAGTGGAGTTGATTCTTGGTGCCCACCAACACCCAGGTCAAATCAAATGAACAAAGAATGAGAAAAGGACAGCGGTTGTTGTCCCCAAAAGCTTGCAGATATACAGAGTGATACAATATGGGAACAGTCCCAAAAATTGACCCTAACCCTGAATTGTGGTTATGATTAGAAGTTGTTTTTTTTTTTTTTTATCGGTTTCAGTGTTTCTGGTTCTGCCATGCTGTCACTGACATCACTTTAATCTTATCTTACTTCCTGTCCAATGGCACATAACAGTTATATATGTGACATTGGACCAGAAGTGACATCAAGGTGGGACCAGAAACACCAGGAAATGAGTACATTAACACACTCAACCAAGCCAACTAACCCAAACTAGGGTCAGTGTTGCAGTTACAGTCAGGTTTATGGCCAAGGTTATGGTTATGGTCCGGATTAAAGGGGTTTTCTCACTACAAAGATTAGCTTTCAACATAAAGGGACAGGTAATTGAAGACTTTTTCTCAATACATTCATCAATAGATTTCATTTTAGTCATCAGACAAGAGTTATTTTATGTGCTCAGAGTGCACACAGGTTTTTATAGTTACCATAACTGTTATCTGATAAGACCAGAGAGCTTAGAGCAGGGAGTAAGGATGTCCTATGGACGTACTGAGATCTGGAGCAAATTTATTATCTCTAACAAGACTACACATAAGCCATTGTTTTCAGTCCTTACTAAAGAGATAACATATCCTGCACTTGTCAGTGTTAAGGCTCAGCTACTTACAGAGATTCTAGATATGCTAATCACTGCTATAGAACCTCACACAGCCTGAGTAGACAAAGTGAGTCAAAAACTGCATGAATTAGTAAAACAATGTGATGAGAAAACCCCATAAGACTAGGTTTAGGTTTGGGGTTTAAAACCAAAAAATTATGTTCAGGAACCGAACAAGAACAGATTCCAGCAGCACTAACGTCCACCATCCAGACCCCAAATCATTCAATGATCTATTGCTTTTAGGGTATGTTCACATGACGTATTTTTCTATTGGAACAGGCAGCAGTAATATGAGGCGTAGCCTCGCATGTCTTTGTATTACTACGGATATTCCAGTGGTCTTGGAGGCATTCAATGCGGCAAATCTGTATCTTTGCTATTTTCCATATAGAATATACACAGAAAACGCATCAATAAGTAAAATGTCACTTATTTATGGATTTCAAATTTGGATTGGAAACAATACTCACCATTGTCCACAGTGTGACTGATAGCATGTATTCTCATTAAAAACAATGATGTGTGTTATACGCGAGTTTCTTGCAAATTTGGAGCTAAATATCCCTAGGAATAAACGTGAAAATCATGCGAACTGTAAAGACTCTTTCCTATGTTGATGGTAAAAACTGATTTCCTCTAGATAACATGCTAAACTCAAGGCCCGTAGGCAGGTTCGTACTGGCCCACAGGGAAAGAGGGTAAACCCCCGGTGGGTCCCTTAGCATGGCAGACATGGAGCTTCCTTTAAACTGCATCAAAAGCATTGGAAGAAGTAGAAAGGTAGAGAGAAAGAGGCATAAAGCAAGAGGCAGAGAATAATGGGCAGATACAGTAGCTGTAGGGCGGGCCCCAGAATTCACCTCCACAGGTGGGCCCCATAATCGACACCACTGGTGGGCCCCCAGAATGAAATTCTGCTGGTGGGTCCTAGGCACCCCAGATGGCATCCGAGAGCTTAGACACAGCGTGCAGGGATGGATACTGTCCAGACACAGAAGGACAAGCTCTCTTCTTTCCCCAGGGGACACAACCAGTGCTTGGCAGAGGCAGCGGTGCCAGTACAGGGAGCAGGCACCATCTTGGATCTGGAGCCTCCACACCAATGTGATTTATATAAGCATAGAACACTGTTCCCTTCATGTCTATCTTCTAGTTTCTACAGTTAATTTTATTATCCACTAATATTCCCATGTCAGTCTTACAGTTTCATATGTAATCTCATCCCATATAACCTTTACATTTATGGACCCTGAACTCTCAGTTCTGAACTTTATTTGACACTTCTCTGCCAAATCCTCAAATCCCTCTGAAAAAGACTACTATCCTCTGTGTGTTAATTATGCTGCACATATCGCTGGCAGATATTGAAATTTAACACCATAAGCTCAGTATATAGTCCTTTCAAAACACATTGAAAAGAGGATCCAGTACTGACCCCAGCTGTACCCCACTAGTAACCATGTCATGAACCTAAACTGTTTTGCTTATAGTCAGCTTGTATTTTTATGCTATAACATCCACCCACTTTAACATATATTTTTCCAGTCCAAGAACTCACCACTTCACCAAGGTCAAACATAGAACCTTCTCCTCACAGAAACAGAAAAGGTTGGGACTTTCATGCTGATATTTTTCTATAAACCCTGTACAACTTCCAGAAATTCTCATAGATTCCTGGATGACCATACTACTGACCCCTAAGTATAAGAATATAACTAATATAATACTGTCCCCTATGTACAAGAATATAACTACTATAATACTGCCCTCTATGTACAAGAATATAACTACTATAATACTGCCCCCTATGTACAAGAATATAACTACTATTATACTGCCCCCTAACTATGACAAGAATATAACTACTATAATACTGCCCCTATGTACAAGAATATAACTACTATAATACTGCCCCCTATGTACAAGAATATAACTACTATAATACTGCCCCCTATGTACAAGAATATAACTACTATAATACTGCCTCCTATGTAAAAGAATATAACTACTATAATACTGCTCCTATGTACAAGAATATAACTACTATAATACTGCCCCTATGTATAAGAATATAACTACTATAATACTGCTCCTATGTACAAGAATATAACTACTATAATACTGCTCCTATGTACAAGAATATAACTACTATAATACTGCCTCCTATGTACAAGAATATAACTACTATAATACTGCCTCCTATGTACAAGAATATAACTACTATAATACTGCCCCCTATGTACAAGAATATAACTACTATAATACTGTCCTCTATGTACAAGAATATAACTACTATAATACTGCCTCCTATGTACAAGAATATAACTACTATAATACTGTCCCTATGTACAAGAATATAACTACTATAATACTGCTCCCTATGTATAAGAATATAACTACTATAATACTGCCCCCTATATACAAGAATATAACTACTATAATACTGCTCCTATGTACAAGAATATAACTACTATAATACTGCCCCCTATGTACAAGAATATAACTACTATAATACTGCTCCTATGTATAAGAATAGGTAGTCACTGTGCTTTCACTCCTCACCATAGGCAAGCAGGAAAACTCAGTAGAAAACTTGGTGTAACGCTCAGGCAATGGGTAGGTTCATGACATGGTTACTAGTGGGGTACAGCTGGGGTCAGTACTAGGTCCTCTTTTCAATGTATTTTAAAAGGACTATATACTGAGCAACTGATGAGGCAAGGTAGATCCTCGGGAAACGCATCTTGCTGTTCTGCTTTTAATTTGGACATTAAAGAGACATATTAATTGGTTAGATGCATAGTGTCTCGTCCCTTATTTTATTTTATTTTATTCTACCCATCGCCTGAGCGCTGCACCAAGTTTTCTACTGAGTTTTCCTGCTCGCCTATGATGAGGAGTGAAAACACAGTGACTACCTATTGCTGCCGGAGACCACCGAGAATCTGTGGAGGGCTCACCGACCTGACTTGGAGTTTGGCTGCCCGGCTTTGATCCTCGGGGATTGTCAATTTTCTACAAACGTTTATATGAGTTGTGCCATTTACCTTGCACAACTCGTCCAGGTGAGAGACTAATACACCAGAATTTTTAAACTTCATACAAAAGTTTATGTGCACGAGGTGCGCTTCTCTCTGCTCCTTGTTTCATTTTGCAGTGATCTAGTTACTATGTACAAGAATATAACTACTATAATACTGCTCCTATGTACAAGAATATAACTACTATAATACTAACCCCCTACGTACAAAAATATAACTATTATAATACTGCAACCAAAGTACAAGAATATAACTACTATAATGCTGCTCCCTATGTACAAGAATATACCTCCTATCATACTGCTCCTATGTATAAGAACATAACTACTATAATACTGGCTCCTATGTACAAGAATATAACTACTATAAAACTACCCCTATGTACAAGAATATAACTACTATAAATACTGCCCCTATGTACAAGAATATAACTACTATAATACTGTCCCCTATGTACAAGAAAATAACTACTAAATAATACGAATCCATAAGTCAATACAAGAATATAACTACTATAATCCGGCCCCAACGTACAAGAATATAACACTGTCATACTGACCCCTATGTACAAGAATATAACAACTATAATACTGCCCTCCTAGTACAAAATATAAACTACTATAATACTGCTCCTATGTACAAAGAATAATAATACCTAGTATAAACTGCTCCAAAGTTAACAAGAATATAAATACTAAAATAATTCTCACTATGTAAAAGAATATAACTACTATAATAATACTGCCATCCTATGTAACAAGAATATAACTACTATAATACTGCTCCCTCTGTACAATAATTTTATAACTACTATAATACTGCTCCCTATGTACAAGAATATAACTACTATAATTCTGCCCCATATGTACAAGAATATAGCTACTATAATACTGCCCCCTACGTACAAGAATATAACTACTATAATACTGCTGCCATTGCATCATTTAATATCACTGCTGGTTATATTTATATCATGTGCAGTTTGGACTTTGAACCTCTTAGATTACATTTTGCTTTTCATATTAATCTCACTTTTCATTTAGATTTATGTTTCCTTTTCAATTTGCAGTTGAGATCACACAGATGTAGCAGTGCTTATTGACCTCTGGCTTTTCACTTTTATTATTAGTGAATTTACATAAAAAAGAAAGAAAACCTACTGGTAACTGACCTAAAGGAGGTAAAATAATGGACAGTTAAAGCAAACCCCAAAGATTTAAAGGGGTTTTACCACAAAGGCAGTTCATGTCTGGTTTGTCCTCCCTCAGCTTTCAGTGTGTTCAAAAGGGTGTGTGTATGATTTGTTTGAACTTCATATCACGTGACCCAGCAGGCTTGTCATCACCATACCTTTCCCCACACTGTGCTCACTCTATTCATAAAAGTTCTGTTGATGTAAAGATCTGTGAGTATATACAATGTATATGAGTGGTTAGCACTTCTGCCTTTCAGCATAGGGGTCCTAGGTGCAAATCCCTGCAGGAACCAAACATGTTTTTTTTGTTTTTTCCTCAATGCACAAACCTGAGTGAGGTTTCGTTTTTCCTTTTATTTATTTACACTATTTGACTTACTGGGATTAAAGGATTAAAGAGGACAGGCGTAGAAGGACAGCACCTGGGGTTGAACACTCGCTCAGCAGTGAGTGTATGTGATTAGTAAGGAATACAGAGGACAGGAGTAGAATTACAGCACCTGGGGTTGAACACTCGCTCAGCAGTGAGTGTGTGTGATTACTAAGGAGTACAGAGGACAGGCGTAGAATGACAGCACCTGGGTTAAATACTCGCTCAGCAGTGAGTGTGTGTGATTACTAAGGAGTACAGAGGATGGGAGTAGAATGACAGCACCTGGGGTTGAACACTTGCTCAGCAGTGAGTGTGTGTGATTACTATCATACATGAAAAAACTTTGAGATTCTCGGTTCACATATTTTGATCAAAAAATGCTTAAGCTGCCCACGACTTTCAACGTGATCTCAGGTCGGGCAGTCCTATGCTATCTTTACCTCTCAATAGAGCCAAATCCAGGCCTCTCACTGGGTCAACCGACCTTCATTATCCCGAGAGGAAAAAAATAAAAAAAACACCAAACCTGCAAGCTGCACTTTTATGACAGCCTGTGAAAGTGGGCGTAGTCCAGAAAACCAAAATGGAGGCACCCTTTCCTCCCCATATAGATTAAAAGCAATATACACCAAATACAACGTATGGTTCTGCACAAAAAAATATTTCTGAAAAAATAATATGCAAACCTGGGTGCCACTGGCAGGGTTGCGGCACATATATATATATATATATATATATATATATATACACACACACATACACGCACACCACTACCAGTGGCACACGACTGCAAAAAGGGCAATGCATTACATGGAAATCCCTAAAGAAGCATTTGTGCTATCTATCATACATGAAAAAACTTTGAGATTCTCGGTTCACATATTTTGATCAAAAAATGCTTAAGCTGCCCACGACTTTCAACAGTCGTGTGCCGCTGGTAGTGGTGTGCGTGTGTATATATATATATATATATATATATGTGCCGCAACCCTGCCAGTGGCACCCAGGTTTGCATATTATTTTTTCAGAAATGTTTTTTTTGTGCAGAACCATACGTTGTATTTGGTGTATATTGCTTTTAATCTATATGGGGAGGAAAGGGTGCCTCCATTTTGGTTTCCTGCACTACGCCCACTTTCACAGGCTGTCATAAGAAGTACAGTTTGCAGGTTTGGTGTTTTTTTATTTTTTTCCTCTCTGGATAACGGAGGTCGGTTGACCCAGTGAGAGGCCTGGATTTGGCTCTATTGAGAGGTAAAAGATAGTGTAGGACTGCCCGACCTGAGATCACGTTGAAAGTCGTGGGCAGCTTAAGCATTTTTTGATCAAAATATGTGAACCGAGAATCTCAAAGTTTTTTCATGTATGATAGATAGCATAAATGCTTCTTTAGGGATTTCCATGTAATGTATTGCCCTGTGTGATTACAAGGCACGAAATAGACTGACAGTAGCTGCATGAGAGGAAAGGTGATTTCTGAGCATGTGCGGCCAGGACTGAGGAGCTCTCATCACTGGTTGTATCCCCTGGAGATGAGCTGTACACTATGGAGCACTGAGGGAGCAGCTAAAACAAAAGTGGTACAAAATTTTTAATAACGATAAATGGTGAAAATGTTTATTATTTTGTTTGCAACCTTTCTGCATCAATTTTACTTAGTGGTAAAATCCCTTATAGGGTTATGTCCACCTTCACAACTTTTGTAACCAATTTTACAAGAAAAATAAAGTGACCTTGTAAATAGCTGTGACTATCATTTTCTTGCTACAGCTCCTTTGCAAACCTGTGTGTCTCCAAGCCAATAGACTACAAACAATCAAAGTCTGATCCTGCAGCCTAGTCCCTTCCACCTGTACATACTTCCTGCTACCAAGTGAATGTTAGCAAGACGTAGGGGGCATGAGGGAATCTGACTTTAAAGGAGTTTTCTGTCCAGCAGTGCACATTTTGACACATGCAATTAGTATAGCAATACATACACCCCTCATACAGAACCACTCGCCAAGACCAGGACATAGATTTCATAGGAGCTTAAAGGGAAACTCTGCACAAAAACGTGTTATTTAGCTGTTATATAGGGTTTGTATGTGTTTCCTTTTACTGCACATTGTAAATACTTTGCAAGTATAGGAGTCCCAAGTGGGGTATGCTTGTCCCTGGAATACAAGAAACCTACCGTGGATTCCTTGGTTGGCTTTGCTTAATTTTTGGTTTGTGTGTTTTTAGGAAGTGCTAACAGTTAAAAACCATGGTGGAGAAGGGAGCAAAAGGCTCCCTGTCCTGCCGATCAGTCTTGTAGGCTGCAGGCTGCTGGGGTCCAGACATAAGTGGCGTAATAATATGGGTGTGCTTGGGATGGCTAGAGGCATGATCTAGTGTGATGTCATGAATTTGGACAGGGCCCACTGCAGTCCTCTGCCCAGGGGGCCGGGGCACATAATGTTAAGACAGCTCTGTTGTGGGGTATTTGGGGTGTAATGGTAGGCGGACGGAAGCAGCACTTACTTCTATGTTTTGTAAAATGCCAGATAAGTCTAGAAACTGATGCAAAGGAGTATGACTACGCAGGGTTCGTTTTGTTGTCTGTTAATATGGAAACACATAGGTCTGCATAGGAGCTGCATTAACAATATAGTAAAAAATAGTAATTGCCCTACTGCAAAATTTCTTCACATTATACCTCACTAGAACAATTGAAAAACTGGTTGTTGCCCCTATGATGTCCGTGAACGTTCCCGCTTGCTTCACTTTCACTGGCTGTTATTATCCCTTATCACATATGTATCTTATCTCAATGACTTGAATGATGAAGTTCAGCGAGTTGAAGAAAATCCCGCGTTCCCAAGCCAACAACCTTCTGGGAACACGACTCATTTAAAATGTCCAAAGTGCGGACCCTCCTCAGACGCGGCCTCTGAATCTTAACTGTTTTATTTTGTTAGGAGCCTATTAACTTCATTGCTGGTTACACTTTGTCAGACCCTGCGCTAAGCTGCTTGTGTCACCAATGCTGGCTAGAAGCTTAGCAGAGGCGATGTAACTGATAGGAGGCAGACACGTACTGCATGCTCGCCGTGCCAGCTCATGCGATGAGATATTGTCTGGAAGTGCAAATCCTAGCCAGTCCCACAACTTTATATAGTTAGATTGTTGAATGTGTCCCCTGAATTGGTTTCTAAATTCAGTTCCTGACTCTTTTTCAATACCTCTGTTTGCTGCCAGTGAATGCAGCTCTAGGGGGTTAAAGGGAACCTGTCACATAGGTTATGCCCCCCTTGCTGAGGACAGCACAAGCTAGTGTCAGACCTGCTGTTTCCAGCGCTGTGTCCTTATTCTGTAAGATGCTGGAGTTTTAGAGCATTTACCCTTCAAATCTTATTCATGAGCAAGTGTTAGCCCCGCCCACCAAAGGCTAGCCCCGCCCACTGAGTTATTCACAACCTATTCAAAGTAATAGGTTTATCACTTGAGATGGGCGGGGCTAGCCTCAGGTGGGCGGACTGTGAAAAAAGCTGACTTTTTGAAGGACTCTTCGAATGACTCTTTTCTGGCTGAAAACTGCAGATTTGAGCATTAAATACACGAAAACTGCAGCATCTTACAGAATAAGGGGCACAGCGCTGGGAACAGCAGGTCTGTCAGTGGCTATTGCTGTCCTCAGCAAGGGGGGGGAATAACCTATGTGACAGGTTCTCTTTAAAGTTTCTCCACCATAAAGATGTAGGGAGACTTATAGGTGCAATGCTTCTTAGGAAATAGCCTGACAAGCTAAAGGGTAACAATGTTTGACCTTGTGACTTTCAGGCTCCATCTCACACCAACCACTAGAGCTCTGAACATGAGACTCCCATCAATTTATAGACAATCATCTTTGCTCTCATACATAATGTTGACCTGCAACTATCTAGCACATGCTTACTTCTGCAGATTCTTGTCATGTAACTGCATTGTTACTGTTTTGCTCCTGGTGCTGGGACAATCTTTTTCTTCTTGTTACTACAAATTACAACCTGTTCTCACATTCCGCAATAGCTCAGTGTGTTATTAGGCTGACTCCTGAGCGAAAGGTCACTGGTTCGAGCATCCATGAAGAAGATTCCCCAAGAAGAGAGACACAGCATCATTCATCTCATCGATAGCGTCTCTGGGCCGAGAAAATTGCCAAACTGCATCATGTGAGGCCCTGACAGCAGGAAGAATATGGAATGAAGTCCGTCCACCCATCCAAAGCCAAGAGGTGACGTCCAGGGGAAGTATCAGAGTCAACAAGTCGCTCATCACAAGGTCGATCAATTCTAACGGAACATACACGGCAGTGGAGGCGGCTCGTAGGCTCGTAATAGTGAGATTACAGACGTCCATGCAAGCACCGGGCAACATTACACAGGTCTGGAATGATGGCCCGAAAAAAAGGTGAAGAAGAATCGACTTCAATCTCATCATAAGAAGCGTTGGCTCAAGTTTACAAAAAAGTACGAAAAATGGAAGATTGGAAACGGGTGATTTGGAGCGAAGAGATGAAAGTCAATAGACCGGACTCTGATGGGGGACGATGGATTTGGAAGAATCAAGGGAAATGGGGACTAATGGATCGAGAAGCTGGAAGAACTGTCAGGTTCGGTGGAAGAAGCCTGAGGATATGGGACGGTTTCACAGCCAAAGATGTGGATACTTGACATGGATCGATGGTGACCTCATTGCTGAGCTCTATGTGAATGTTCTACAATATGAGTTACTTCATACACTCGAGTACTATGGGGATGAAGAGGACGACATAGTGTTCCAGCAGGACAGCGACCCGAAGCATACATCAATGTTGGAGAAGGAATGGTTTAATGACAATGAAGTAGAGTTGCTGTATTGGCCTCCACAGTCCCCAGACCTCAACCCAATCCAACACCTGTGGAGAAAGGAGAAGAAAAAAGCTGTATTCATACCCAAGTCCAGTCTGCACCAACATTGGGAATGTGTAGAACAGACCGGGGATCAGATTTTAGTCAAGACTTGCTTAAATCTGATCCAGAGCCCAGAAGGATTCAGGCAGAGCTGAAAGCCAAAGGTGGATTTAGCAAATACTAACAAAAAAAAAAAAAAATTAACATTTAGATTTTTAGGTGCAAAACAGTAACAATGCAGTTACAGGAAAGAATCTGCAGAACTAGGCATATACTACATATAGTAGGAAAAATAAGTATTTGATACACTGGCGATTTTACAAGTTTTCTATCCTACAAAGAATAGAGAGGTCTGTAATTTCTATCATAGATACACTTCAACTGTGAGAGACAGAATCTAAAAATAAATAATTCAGAAAATTACATTGTATGATTTTTATATAATTAATTTGAATTTTATTGCATTAAATAAATATTTGATCACTGACCAACCACCAATCGGCCCACAGACCTGTTAGTTTTCATTAAGAACCCTCTCTCTGCTTTATTACTCAATAATCACACCGTTTGAATTGTACCTGTACCAAGATATTATCAACTGCAATATTTGAAGGATCCAGTATGTGGGATACACCCTCCAAAACACTGCATTGCATTTATTACTCTTTTAATCACACCATGTTTGAATTGTTTACCCTCTTAGCCTTGTAACGCCTGAAAAGTAGTTAATGACCAGAACATTTTTTTAGTTTTTGCCTCCTTGCGTTTCAATAGTTGTAACTTTTTTATTTTTTTCAGTGATGCAGCGGGATGAGGCTTCGTTTTTTTTTGAACAATTTGTACTTTATGGGGAAAAATTAATTTTCATTTAAAAATAATTGCAGTTTTTTTTTTTTTTAAACACCTTTTCATATTTTACTTTAATAACTTGTTAGATTAATTCTACAGTTATTACGGTCTTTTGGGGAACCAAAAAGTGTAGGTTTTTTTGTGGGGGGAAATTTATCCAAAATTATTTTTTTTTTAAAAAATTTTTTTTTTTATTTTAAATTTTTTTTTTATTTTTTTTTTTACACTTTTTCTGTTTTTTTTTTTACTTTTTTTTTAATCACAAAGGGAGAACTTTTTTTACATTTTTTTTTTAATTTTTTTTTCCCCACTTAGTAATGTATTTACTTTTCAAAATATTTTTTAAACATTTAATCTTGTCAGTCGACACGGGCAGTATCAGACCCACACACGTCCTGATCATGGCTTAGTACACGCGCTCGGGGGCCACTCTAGCCCAGAGCTACGTGCAACCCGGTTCCCGGGCCTGTCGGGTGACCGGTTTTCCGATCACCCCGACAGAGCAGGGAATCCCTTTGCTTGCGTTTTGGTAACAAGAGGGCGAATTTCCCAAATTCGGTTTTTCACTTGCCGAATTCCCAAAAAAAATAACTTTTTTTCCGAATTACTTCAGATGAATCACTTAAAAAAAACAGCTTTTCCGGGCTGCACAAGCCTGCAGGGTGCTGTAGAACGTTGTCCATGCTTAAAATAGGGGGAGCTTTTTGGGTTTCCTTTTTTTCAAATTTTTTTTTTTTTTTTTTTTTTTTTTTTTTTTTTTTTTTTGTGGTTTTAGTATGAAACCGCAGATACTGCCCCGCTTTTAGAATCGTTTCACTAAAAAAATTCCCGGGGCACTTAAGAGGCAAAACGAAAAAAAAAAATAGGGGGAATTTTCCCTGATAAATCATCCAAAGGAAAGCGGGAAAAAAAACAAGCTGGGCTCGGGTTGGCAACATCAATTCAGAGGGGTGGGGGTCACGGCAGCAGCCCCCAGAAAGGGTCCAAACTTGGCAAAATGACATTCTGAAGGTGGCAAAACGGGAGTAGGCCACAAAATGCCCAAAGACCGTGTGTGGGTTACGCAGCGCAGCAAAAAGTCAGCCAGGGGAAAAAGACAGGGGGTTGAAGGTCACGGCAGCACCACAGCAGCAGCATGAGGTCAACAGGGGCCCAAAAAGACAACCTGGAGGTGGCAAAAACAGATAGGCCACAGAGTGGGGAAAATGACACATGGAGGTTACGGCAGCAGCCCAGCAGCAGCAGAGGTCGGGACAGGGGGCAAAATACATTCTGGGGTGGCAAAAACAGAGTAGGCCACAGAGTGGGACAATGCCAGTGTGGAGGGACGGCAGGCAGCATGAGGTCAACAGGGGCAAAATGACATTCTGGAGGGGAAAAAAACTGGCTAACCCCACAAGTGGCACAATACAGAGAGTAAGGTGACGGCAGCAGACAACACATGGGGGCAGAGAGTGGCACAATGACCAGTGTGGGTCACGCACACCACAGCACAGCATGAGGTCAGAGATTGGCACAATAAAAGTGTGGAGGTGGGTGGAAACCATCCTGAAAAAGAGGGTTTGGTGGCAGATGGAGAAACGTCAGCAGTTGTGTGGCTGGGGGGGTGGGGCAGCACAAATATGGCGAGTATTTTTGAACCCAGACCTTTCTCACATTTTTGGGTGAGGCGTCATGGCTGATTGTCTGACACCTAAGGCTTTGGGGTGTGTGCAAAAACCCTGGCCGTCCACGCCTGTTTCAAAAAGGGCAGTCTTTCCACATTTCCCGGGGAAAAAGGGGTTCCCCTTTTGGGTAACATGGCCCCCCCCCGCACTGAACACCCCTCGATCCACACACTGGTGGGGCGGGAAGCTTCTCCACTGCAAACTCGGAAGTTTCGGCCAAAAAACCTTTTTGGGCGCCCATAGTCCGCGAAAACTTTCTAACTGGGGGGGAAAAAGGCTGTCCAAGTGGCCACCACCTGTTGGTTCAGGCGCCCCCAGGTTTGCTGCGCGCTGGCGACTGCCCCTCAAAAGCGGTAAGGAACTGCCACAGTGACTCAAGATTTGGGGTTTACTACTGATGGGGGGGGCTGGTATTACCCACCCCCCACCTTCCCCCAGCAAACCGCGGCAGTAGAAAACGTGACCCTTTAAAAAGAACCCCCCGTCAGACTGTCAAAGGACATCCCGCAAAAGGGCAGCAGCCAACTGATTAGGGAGGATTTCCCTATAGTATTTTAGTTTGTCTTCCCTCTCAATAGCTGGGAAAAAGTCTCCTATTTTTGGGCCCAGCGAGGGGCCAATAGGTGGAGAGCCCAAAACACCCCTGGGCCGGGTGCGACATTCGTCGTCACTACCAGGGAAATCAGCATCTGCGGGGCCTCTGCACAATGACTCCGAGGGCCCCTGCCTCCATTTCCCCCTGTATACTGCCACGGGGCTTGCGGGCATCTGCCTCATCTTCCCATCCTTTTCTACCCCTCCACTGCTCCTGCTCCTCCTCCTTTCAAACCCGGGGTAAAAATCCCTCATTTTACCGACAATTTTCCTACTCCAAAGTCCTCCCCTCCTCATTTCAGTCCCCACCGACCATGTGGGGCCCCGAGATAGTCCCCCTCTCCATTCCCCCGCCCAGACAATTTTTCACATCTTTTCCCGGAATTAAGCAGTGGGGAAAACGTTAATCATCCCCCTATCCTGGCGACTGACAAATAACGTTGGGCCTCCTCGAAGGCCTCAACAAAAACAGGTTCACGATGACTTCCCTGGCTGACACAAAGTTCACGGGGGTTCTCCTGTTCGCCTGATCATCAAAAAATCGTTTTTCCTTTCCTGTTTTTAAAATGGGCCAAAATGTCAGGCTGAATTTTAAAAGGGTGGAAACATCGCATATCAATGTTTTGGGGGAGGCCCTTTTTGCTTTCTGCAACTCGGAGGGGGGTTTTCCCGGCGAGGGAAAGGGAAGTGCATGCACATTTCCTGGCCCTTTTCAGAATCTTCTGAAAATCGTGGAAACTTCAGGAACCTTTTCACAACCCAATTTAACACATGCCCTGCAGGGCGCATGGACCCACCCCTCGGGCAGCGCGGACACCATGCTCCTCCCATTGCCTTCACCTGTTTCCGATTTGCATTGGGGGCCGGAAAAGCCACACACGATTTCTTTCGCTACGCGGACATTTCCCCCCCGGTGACTTCTTTTTGGGGAGGGAAGCCAGGGGTAAAATTGACACCCGCTGTCCCTACACATGGGGGGAGCAGTACTTTGTGGGGCGAGATGGGGGAGGGGGAGAAGGCGGAATTGGCGCAGGGGCCGCAGTTTACAAGTGGGGGAAAAACGGCGTCTCCTTTCCAAATTTTGGTGTGCCGGCAGGGAAACACATTCACCCATGGGCCCAAAGGACATAACTGGCCCTGACCGGGGTTACAGCTCCCCTCCGGCTGCCGGGCCCCCTTTGGGAACAAACCGGGAAACTCAAGGGCTGCCCACCTTCTTCTACCTATTTTTGAAATGCTGGTACTTGCCTTTTTTTGGAAAATAAATTACGGCTTGGGAAATCTCCTCTCGGGTCCACAAGCCCTTAATTCTCTGAAAGTTGCAGAGTCCCCATTTTGGGAAAAGGGGGGGATGCGCACCAACAACTTGGACAGGGCAAGGGCACTCCACCTTAGGATGGGTTGGGCGCATACTGTTTCTCTTTGCAATCGCCTCGTTTAACGACGCTGCGCCATGAGTACGAGGAGCAGACATCTGGACCGGGAGATGATGTCAAAAAGAAACAGCTCCCCCGCAGGGTTGTGGGGGCCCTTACGGCGCAATGCAGCGTGCCACTGGCCTGCGCTGCTGTGGCGGGAGGAGGACCACCACAGACCACGTTCTCCCAACCCCGAATGGGGGAAAACGCATTTTTGTTTACCATGGCCGTGGTGCCAACTTTCTCCCTGCCCCGCTTCACTTTCTGCGTACAGATTCTACATATACCCATATTCGGCTCCCCGGGTCTTAGCAAAGAACGACACCGCAGAGTACGATTTTTACCGCAAAACCCCCGCACGAGTGGGCACTGCCGCCGCTGCTTCGCGAGCCCGTGCCGCTACTTTTTTGGACCCGTGAAGCGGGGTTTTCTACCCTTGGCCGCTTTGGCTCCCGACCCACACTGCTGCACCCGCGACTCACGACCACCTACCCACTTGCGGTGCGCCGCTGCTGACGGCAGCTGACCCCTTTCCCTGACGATGAAAACCCTTGCCCCACCCCCTCCCAAATGCGGGCGGCACATCATCATTTTTGTGTTTTCATCGCCTGCTGCCCCCATCCCCCCCCCCTTTTTTATGCCGAGGGCTGACCCCTCACAACATACCTCCCATCCCCTCTCCACACTATCTTTCCCCCCTATCAAGAACAGGGGGGATTGGGCCCCCTTTTTTTTGGGTGCAAAAATACTCTGACTGCCCTCCTCAATTTGTTTATCCCGCTATATAGTGGCCTGACCCAACTACTATAGATCCTGGGTAGGGAACTGGAAGGGACAGGGGCGGGGTTGAGGCGGTGAGGGCCCCTGACCCGCCCCGGCCATGCCAACTAATGGTTGTGTCGAGTTTCCCCCGACTCTTGGCGGGGTGTCAGATTTACTGGGGAGGAAGTGGATACCTAGCAACCAATCAAAAACCATTGGTTGCTGAACAAAACACCCGCAGATGACACGGCAGTTTGGGCCTCACCCAGTGACCCCCGCTGCGACGTCCCCTTGCGTGCTGCGACCGGGGCCTGCTCCAGAATTTTTGGCCTCGCACTCGCAGGGCAGAGCCTGCCCCCCCTCTCTGCTGCATACGTTTTTTTTCTAAAAATTACAGACACTTTTGATGAAGATATCTGTATAGAAAAATAAACCCTGTTTTTTGACCCAAATAAACCCGTAACAATTGGGTAACCTTGGATATAAATTGCGCTCCACAAAGGGGGCCCAGAAAAATTGATTGTATTTTCGTTTACAAGCCTGTGTGTTTTACTAAATGAAAAGCAAAAACACTAATTTAACCTTCGGAAATAAATTTATGCTACAAATTTCTTCTGTGGCGGTGAAAAACAAAGTTATTTTTACTGATTACAACTGCAGAACAACGTTTAAATTTAACCCCTGGATTAAATTGCGCAAAAAATTGAGAAACCAAAAACACGAGCTTTGTAGCGGGGTTACAATTGCGTGTTTTCTCCCACACAACAAAATAAAATTGTATTAAACCCTTTTGCTTGAAAAATATGCTACAAAAAAATTTGTTTTTTTTTTGGCGGTGAAAAGAGGGTTTCTGGATTCACCACACAGAAAAACAAACTTAATAACCCCCGGATTAAAATCACAAAAGAATTGAGAACCAAAAATGAAGTTTATTTGTATTGTAAAAACGCTGTTTCTTTAATGAATCAACAGGAACGGCTTAATCCCCCCCTTGGGAATTCAATGGCTGTGACAGATAGGATTTAAAATGTATAGCAGCGCACTGGAACCACCTGGGCTTTAGTGCAATAACCCAAAAAATCAAAATAGAACGTTAAAAAAGCAGTCCTGAGACAAGCTGAGACCCCCAAAAAAAATGCTGTAAAAAACAATTCTTCAGTAAAGAGCATCAAAAATCAGCCCACACCCACCTTCCCTGAGACACATGAGAGGGGTATTGGAGCTCCCACTCGCGCCCGGACTTATATGTCGGTGACGTCACAGAATCCCCCCGGGCCCCTCGTTTTGGCTTCATTTGCACAGTCTGCAGGCATCCCCTTTTTCCTCCCGGGGTGTTTTGCCCTCTGAACGCCATGTGCCCCAAAAGCCTTTTAATAAATCAAAAGCACCTTCTTTTCACCCGAAGTACCCCAAACTTTCACTTCATTCAGCCCCCAAAGTTTTCCTGAAATTCAAAAACGAATTCCCTTCGTTAGAATCAATTCGCCCACTCTAGTGGTAAAGCACCGCTGCAAAAAAAGGTTAAAGCCCCGGGGGTTGCGGAGGTTCCCCTCTCTCCCCTGTGCTCGCGGATAGCTCGGGGATCGGGGGCTGTTAGACAGCCCTTATCCCAGCGCAGCTGCGGTGCCCGGGGAACCGCAAACTTTGATTCTGCAGCGATGTTCAAAAACTCGCGCAGACGAACACCCACAGCAGCCACACTAAAGTCGGCGGCCGGTCTTTAAAGGGGGTTTAAATCATCAGCAGTCTCCCGACATTTTTTAGACGCTCACTCAGGCAGTAGCAAAGGTTTCGTCTCTATAGGCATTGAAAAAATCGTGAGACCTAAAAGAGGTGGAGATGTGAATAAGCAATTACTAGACAAGGAGTCAAGATGGATCTTTTATTTAGAAACAAGAGGTCCCCGTGGCCGGAATGTTCAGAAAGAATTAACTTATCATTATTAGTAACACAGGTGGAGTTTCTAGCATTCTTAGTTTTTATACATCCCCTTGATGTTATGAGGTGCGCCAGGTCATGAGACATTTTCAGGTGTTTTATTAGATGGTTCCATTTGCATGTCTGGTAGCTATGAGGATTTCTTCCGAAATGTGTCCGCTTCCTGACACGTAAGTTTGACCACAAACGTTGCAAATGTTTTTATAAGGAATTTCTAATAAATAAGAACTTTTACCTTATACTTGAATAACCCCCGCCCCCAATAAACCCGGGGGCACCTCTGGGGAAAACTTATTGCCAGTATAACCCAGGGTGGAAAATTCACGGTTTCGGTGAATTTTTAAAAAAAAAAATTTAAATTTTATACCAATAAAATTTACAAAACAGGTATGGGATTAATGTCCCCCATAAAAGGGTTATTGGCAGTTTAATGTCCCCCAAGGCAGGAAAGGCCCCAAAAGCAAGTTATAGGCATTATAGGCAGGTATTGTCCCCTTTGGCAGTTTATGGGAAATTTGGCCCCCCATGGGCATATATTACCCCATAGGCAGTTATAGGGCCCCACAGGCAGTTAATAGGCGGATATGCCCCATGTAGGTAATGGGCCAGGTTATGTCCCCAAGGCAAGTTATAGGCGTATATTCCCCAAGACGGGTATATGCCCCCATAGGCAGGAATAGGCAGGTAAATTTCCCATAGACGGGTATGCCCCCCTGGGGCGGGTAAAAGGCAGGAAAATCTGGCCCCACAGGCGGGTAATAGGCAGGTATATGCCCAAATGGGCAGGTATATGCCCCCCATACTCAGGTAATAGGCAGTAAATTTTCCCATGACGGGTATATTCCCCATGGGCGGGAAAAGGGCGGGGATCTGCCCCACAGCAGTAAAGGCAGGTTTTTGCCCAAAGGCAGGTAAGCCCCCCATAGGCAGATATTTTCCCATAACGGGATAAGCCCCATAGCGGGTAATAGGTGGTACGGGCCCCACAGCAGGTAATGGCAGGATATGCCCAATAGACAGGTATTGTCCCCATGTCATAATAGGCGGGTAATGTTCCCATAGACAGTATATCCCCTAGCGGGTAATGGCGGGTATCTCCCCCACAGCGGGAAATAGCAGGTAATGTCCCAAAAGCAGTATATGTCCCCATAGGCGGGTAATGGGGCGGGTAAAAATTTCCCCCTTTCAGGTATAGGCCCCATAGACCGTAAAAGGTCCCCATAGCAAAATTGGCACTATATGTCCCCATGGGCAGGTAAGGCCCCCCATAGGCAGTTTAAAAAAAAAAAAAAAAAAAAAAAACAAGCCTTATCTCACTCCCTCCTGCCCCCAACCCCCCGGCCTCGCTCCGGGTGTTCGGCACAGGCATGTGAGTCATCAGGCCGTGCACCACTTTGATGACACACGCTTCCTATCCGGATACTCCGGACACTGCAAGTCTAGCGCCCTCCGGACCTCGGCAGTGAAATTCCTTCACCTTATGCGTCCGGAAGTCAAAAGGGGAAAGATCCCCACAGCCCCCGGACGCCCCCGGCTCACTCATTCTGCAAATGCTCCCGAGGACGCATGTAGCAGAAGTGTCCCTGCCGCACCTGGCCCATCGCAGCCCCCGAGCTCGACAGTGACTTAGTATAACCGAGGAGGGAATTTTAAACACATTTTTGTGCTAAAAAACTTGGCTTATACCCGGAAAAAAATTTTGGGTATATCGTCTTATTTTTCATCTGGAAGTGCATTTGGTTCATTTTCCATTTACCTTGTTGGAAGGCCTGGCTTTTCCTTCACCGTGCTCCGTTGGACAGGCCATGTCTAGAACCAAGTAAGTTGACCATATTTACCTTGCTTACCTGTATAAAAGACACTTGTCTATACACTCAATCAACAACTCCAACCCCCCCCCCATGGCCCAAAAACCAAAGACTGAGGACACTAGCTACAAAATTTGTAGCCTGCACAGGCGGGAGGGGCTACAAACAAAAGCAAGCAGCTTGGTGAAAGGAACTACGTTGGCGCAATTATTAAAAGGTAAAAAACACAAGATGGCTGTCGATCTCCTGGGGGGGGGGGGCTCCTCCAAGATCCACAGTGTGGGGAAGGTGATTCTGAAAAGGGCAGGAATCACCCAGAATAATGGGGGGCCCGGCCCAAGACCTGAAAAGGGCGGGACCACAGGCCAAGATTACTGCTATTAACACATTATGACATCATGGATTAAAATCCTACAGGGCACACAAGGCCCCCCTGCTCACACAAGCACATTTCCAGGACCGTTCGCCAATGACCATCTGGATGATCCAGAGGAGGCGGGAGAAGGTTATGTGGTCAGATGAGACCAAAATAGAAGTTTTTTGTTATCAACTCCACTCGCCGTGTTTGGAAGAAGAAGAAGGATGAATACAACTCCAAGAACACTGTCCCAACCGTGAAGTATAGGGGTGGAAACATCATACTTGGTGGGGGGGGGGGGGGGGGGTTCTGCAAAGGGGACAGGACAACTGCACCATATTGAAGGGAGGATGGATGGGGCCATGTATTCTGAGATTTTGGCCAACAACCTCTATTCCTCAGTGAGAGCATTGAAGATAGGTCATGGCTGGGTCTTTCAGAAGGACAATGACCTGAAATACACAGCCAGGGCAAGGGCGGCTCCATAAGAAGCATTTCAAGGTCCTGGAGTGGCCTAGCCAGTCTTCAGACCTGAACCCAATCAACAATCTTTGGAGGGAGCAGAAACTCATTGTAGCCCAGCGACAGCCCCGAAACCTGAAAGATCTAGAAAAGATTTGTATGGAGAAGTGGGCCAAAATCCCTGCTGCAGTGTGTGCAAACTTGGTCAAGAATTACCGAAAATGTCTGACCTCTATAATTGCACACAAAGTTTTCTGCACCAAATATTAAGCTCTGTTTTTATATTGTATTAAATACTTATTTCATGCAATAAAATGCTAATTATGTGATTTTCTGGATTTTTGTTTTTTAGATTCCGTCTCTCACAGTTGAAGTTTAGCTACAATAAAAATTTCTCCATTCTTTGTAACTGGGAACACTTGTAAAATCAAATATTTATTTTCACTACTGTAATTGCAAATCAAATTTATGTATGAGATCATCAAGATGATGGTCTTTAAAATGATGTTAGTATTACATTCAAAGCTTTAGTGGATGGTGAAAGATGGAGCCTGAAAGTCAAAAGGTTCAAAACAATATGTTTACCGCCTTTGCTTGTCAGTGTATTCAAATAGGCTGTAAGGAAGAGAGCTAGGTTTCTGGTGCCACCTATTGGAAGTAGCATCCCTTATAGTCATGTCAGACCCATTAACCCCTTAACGACCTTGGACGTATGCATACGTCCTGAGGATCGCGCAAACTCTAAAGCAGAGTTCGCACGATTGGCGCGGGGTGTCAGCTGTATATTACAGCTGACACCCCACTGCATCGGCCCAGACCTGAGATCGCTCTGGGGGAGGGTGGGCGGTTAACCCCTTAATTATCGCGACCATCGGGTCGCAATAACTAAGAGAGACGCAGCAGGAGATTGCTCCTCCTGCATCTCTGTCGGCGGCAGCAGCGCACGGATCACTCGATCCTGCAGCTCCTGCCTTCCTACAGACAGCATGGAGGGCATAGAATGCCTTCCGGGTTGTCTGTGACGTCACGATGCCCGGCCGTGCCCTATGGGCATGGCCCGGCATCGTGACTGACAGTTGTCATAGGAACCTAAAGATCTAAAGATCTCTCATTCAAATCCCCTATGGGGAAAAGTAAAATAAAAATGTGAAAAAGTGAAAAAAAGTGAAAAACGTGAAACACAAACACGAAAAATAAAATAAAGACACGTACACCGCCCTTTTCCCCTTTACAAACACCAATCGCCCCAAAAATAAATAAAGTACCCGTATTTGGTATCGCCGCGTGCGTAACGACCTGCCTTATAAATCTGTCATGTTAATTTACCCGTACGGTGAACGCCGTAAAAAAAAACCAAAAAAACTGTCACAGAATTAAGATTTTTGTTCATCCCGCAGAACATAAAATGGAATAAAAGCGATCAAAAACGCCAGAAACGCCAACGTTGTACAATTAAAACGTCCATTCATCCCGCAAAAAAAAAAAGTCCTAACAGAAGCTCTGTATAACGGAAAAATAAAAACGTTATGGCTCTCAGAAGACAGCGATTGCATAAATATTCAAAAACTATATAAATTGGGTATCGCCATAATCGTATCGACCCACAGAGTAAAGCTAACTTATTACGGATACTGCACATTGAGCGCTGTTAAAAATAAAAATAAACACTACTAGGATTGCAGTATTTTCTTCACTCTGCCTTCCAAAAAACGGATTTAAAACTGATCAAAAAGTCTTGTCCCCCCAAAAATTATACCAATAAAAACGTCAACTCATCCCGCAAAAAACAAGCTTGTATACAGCTCCATACAAAGAAAAATAAAAAAGTTATGGCTCTCAGACTATGGCGATCAAAAATGTGTTTCCTGTTTGAATAAAAGTGTTTTTATTGTATAAAATCAGTAAAAAAAAAAAAAAAAAATTGGGTATTGCTGTAATCGTAACGACCTGCTGAGTAAAGCTAGCATGAAATATCTAACGCAGAGTGACCGCTATAAAAATAAAAAATAAAAACACTACCAGATTGCTGTATTTTGTTCAAAACCCCCTCACAAAAACCTTAATAAAAAGTGAACAAAGTGTTGTATGCACCCCATAATGTACAATAAAAGCATCAATTCACCCCGCAAAAAAACAAGGCCCTACACAGCTCTGCACACAGCAAAATAAAAAAAGTTTATGACTGTCAGAATAGGACAACATAAAAACGTAATTTTTTATAGACCTATTTCTATTGTGTAAAAGTAATAAAACATGAAAAAATATATAAAATTTATACCATTGCAATTGTACCGACCCCCATAGTAAAGTTATCCCATCATTTACACTGCACGGCGAACGCTGTAAAATTGAAGCCCAAAAAACAATGGCAGAAACTGCGTTCCCCCGCCCCCCCCCCATCCCCAATTTTCATGGCCCAATGCTAAAAAAAACGATGGACACCTGTGCATCCAAAATGCACAGTACACCCCTAGATGAGATCCCTGATGGGTGTTGAATCTAAAATGGGGCGACTTCTGGAAGGTTTCACCTGTTCTGGTACTTTGGGGGCTTTGCAAATGCGACATGGCCCCACCAAAAGCCGTTCCAAAAGCCAAATAGCGCTCCCTCCCTTGTACGCCCTGCCATGCGCTCAAACAGCAGTTTACACCCACATGTAGGGTATTGCCGAACTTGGAAGAAATTGCTTAACAAAGTTTTGGGGTTCTTTTTTCCAGGATTCCTTGTATATATAAAACATTTTAAGCTAAAATAGCAGATTATTGGAAAAAAAAAATTTTAATTTTCACAGCCTAATGCTAAAAAAAAATTTGTGAATCACCTGTAGGGTCGATATACTCACTACACACCTGTATATATACCTTAAAGGGTATTGTTTCCAATATGCAGTCTATTTAGGGGTGTTTATTAAGTTTTAGCACCTTAGGGCCTCTTCAAACCTGAAATGGTGCCTAAATAAAATCGTATTGAAAATGAGACCCTAGAGTACAGTAGGTGCTCCTCCTATTCTGGGGCTTATGGCTGAGCCAAATAATGCACTGGGGCCACATATGGGATATCTCTAAAAACGGCAGACCTGGGGGAAATGATATTACATTGCATTTACCTAGTCACATTTACCGTATTCCAGTTACTAATGGATAAATATTGAAAATCTGCAAAAATAGTGAAATTTTGAAATTTCACCTCCACTTTGCTTTAATTTCTGTGAAATACCTAAAGGGTTAACAAACTTCCTAAACACTGTTGTAAATACGTTAAGGGGTCTAGTTTCTCAGATGGTGTCACTTATGGGGGTATCTACCATGCAGGCCCCTCAAAGCCACGTCAGAACTGGACTAGTCCCTAAAAAAATGTATATTGCAAATTTTCTTGAAAATGTGAGAAATTACTACTAAATTTCTAAGCCCTCTAATGTCGTGAAAAAAAAAAAGACATTTAAAAAATGATGCCAACCAATAGTGGACATATGGAAGATGCTAGTTATAAACTATTTTGTGGTGAAAAATTATCTGTCTTGCACGCAGAAATTTTGGAACTTTCAAAATCACAGTTTTTTCTTTTTTTTCATGATATTTTGATATTTTTCAAAAATATAACAATGCTTGTATGGTTAAATATTTGTTTCTAACTTAAAGCACAATGTGTCACGAGAAAACAATCTCAGAATCACATGGATAGGTAAAAAGTGTCAAAAAAGTTTTTTCTCACATAAGTGACACATGTCAGATTTCAAAAATAGGGCTGCGTCAGTAAGGCCAAAACTGGCTGGGTCCTTAAGGGGTTAAAGAGCCTTAAAACACATCTGTAACTTTAAACCAAGCCAGTTAGTTTTTCCCAAAGTAATAATCTCCCATCTACAGACAGCTGTTTTTTTTGTTTGTTTGTTTTTTTTTTGTCCCCTATGGATACAGAGCAGGGACAAACAACCTGAAAAAGCTATTTGGAGATGGGAGACCTATCCTTATGGAAGAGTCACCTTTACATCCCCTGTGATGTTTCAAGGCTCGTTAATGGGTCAGATATGAGTGCAAAGGACGCTGGTTATACGCTAGTAGTTGGCACCAGAGATCAAGCTCTTTTTTCCTAGAACCTGTCAGTGAAGAGAAACAGTCTTCCTCATATTTAGTAGCAGTAAACTTGTAAATAATTAATCCTACGCTCAGCTGAGAAGTTAAATCAAGTCTAGATAATGCTCTGTGAGCTAGACAGCCTGGGCTCTAGACTGATACGTTACACATAACTAGTCCTGCTTTCAGCCAAGATGTGGATACAACTGTATACAAAGGAGATAGTACACAGCTATTCCTACTCTCAACTGAGAAATGGATACTATGGGCCACATGTAAAAAAAACTGTCTAGGTCAAAAATTCACTTTGTTGCCTATAGCAACCAATCAGAGCTCATAGCAACCAATCAGAGCCCATAGTAACCAATCAGAGCTCACAGCAACCAATCAGAGCGCCCCTCTAATTTTTCCAGAGCACTATATGAAATGAAAAGGGCACTCTGATTGGTCGCTATGAGCTCTGATTGGTTGCTATGGGCTCTGGTTACTGTGAGTTATGATTGGTTGCTATGGGCTCTGGTTACTGTGAGTTCTGATTGGTTGCTATGGGCTCTGGTTACTGTGAGCTCTGATTGGTTGCTATGGGCTCTGGTTACTGTGAGCTCTGATTGGTTGCTATGGGCTCTGGTTGCTGTGAGCTCTGATTGGTTGCTGTGAGTTCTGATTGGTTGCTATGGGCTCTGGTTACTGTGAGCTCTGATTGGTTGCTATGGGCTCTGATTGGTTGTTATGGGCAACAAAGTGAGTTTTAGACCTAGCCCGTTTTCATACATGTGGCCCTATGTATCCAGTTTAGACAATGCTCTGTGACCTAAATGCATCAGCCTCAGCTTCAGAAATCTCTCTGGGACTATGCAGTGGAGTGATCAATGGAGGTTCCAGCCCTTTCACTTCTGCATTCTGACTAATGCCAACAACAATGTGGCTGGATCTAGTACTGCAGCTCAACCATGCCCTGTACCATTAGGGCTTGTCCCCACGGTCTGGATTTTCATCCGGTTTTACAGACGGTTTGGGGTTTTGAAAGCCGTCTGTAAACCGGGTGTCAACCTTTCACACGGACTTCAATGGAAAATCTGTGCAGCGGTCCCCACAGATTTTCCACTGAACGGTTTTAGACCGCCGGCGTTCCGGAAAACATAGGGCATATTCATTGTTCTGCCCAGTTTTCGGGCGGAACATGAGCATAGATGGAGCCTGAAAGTCAAAAGGTTCAAACAATTGTTACCCCTTTGCTTGTCAGTGTATTCAAATAAGCTGTAGGGAAGAGAGTTAGGTTTCTGGTGCCACCTATTGGAAGTAGCATCCTTTATAGTCAGCACAAAGGGGGAGGGCTTGATCTGCAAACCATGGAAAAAAAGCCGCTCCCCTGCCACCGTGTACACTGCCCCTAAAAAGAGCAAGAAACAATACAGGGAGTCCCCGGGTTACAAACGGGATAGGGACTGTAGGTCTGTTCTTAAGTTGAATTTGTATGTAAGTCAGAACAGGTATATTTATTAAATGTAACTCCAGCACAAAAGGTTTTTTTTAGTTCTGGATTGTGCAGGGAAGAGTTCTTACATGTGTTTTGCGGTCTGCGCCCCTGTTAAGAAGATTTAACCTCATTTTCACCTCATGTGTTGCTGTGGCATGCTGGAACTTGTCGTTCCACAGCTACTATCTGCTGTGGAACATGGAACTACAAGTGCCAGCATTCCCCATAAGTCTCCGTTTGTAACTAGGGGACAGATGTAAGTCAGAACGGTGTAAGTTGAGGACTGCCTGTATATGGTTTTGCACATCCAAAAAAAAAACCTTTTTGAAAAAAATGAGCATAGGTGCACACTGGTGTGGCAGCAATATCCATACACAATTCAGTAGCACACTATCAACTAAAAGAACTATCAAAGGGGACATATGAATTTTTTAAAACGCATTTCTGCTATCTAGGGTACATGAAGATGTGCAAAACCACAAATCTAGCTTGTGTATGGAGGAGTAGCTGCCTCCATTTTGGTTTTTCGCTCTCCACCCACCTTCACAGGTTTTTAAATCAATGCCGTGTACTTAGTAGCTGGTGCCTTCACTCCCTGAAGTATGGAGGTCTGAACAGGCCCCAAAAGAGAGATAGCAATAGTGTAGGACCCACCTGCATTTGAGGTCCCGTTGACGCTTCGGAGGTGGGCTTAAATTTCCGACCGGTATTTGTCCTGTGCCGTGTAAACGGCCCCTTAACCGGTAAGGACAAAACTTTTGTGCCAGGCCCAGCCACACTCATAAACACATTGCTTTGCTGGATACTGCAAATCATGCCAACGGGCATCACTACCCATTTCTTCTGCTGATTGGTGGGAATCCCCACAGATCATACACTGGTGGCTTATCCTAAACTAGGTCTACACAGCACAGGTTTGTCGCTGGTTTTTTGGCGGGTTCAGTATTTTCAATCTGCCGAAAATCTGACGGTACCCTGTGCTGCATAGACAGCATTAAAAAAATCTGTGCTTTAGTCCATACAGTATGTTTTTTTTACCATCAGTTTTAAAATCTGTCCGAATATGCAACATGTAGATTCCCATACATTCTATTGTACGGGCCAACGGCACATCCGAAAACCGACCGTGGCGTTTGCGCAAAACCATGTCAAAAACTGCAGTTCTACCGCTGTCCAGCAATGTCAAGATGCTGTCGGATTTTGGACGGCAATTGACATTAGCTGTGTAGACCTAGCCTTACTGGGAGTATTGAAGACTATTGAAAAAACTTCCAGAATCAGTGCCACTCCTGTGCATAACTTATGTGGGGCATTCAGTCACTTCAGTAATTCAATTCAACTAATCCAAATTTACTTGAATCTGGATTAGCAGCCTTTGGAGTAGGCAGGCGTTGTTTCTGGGAATAAGACCAACTCCTTATTTGTGTCTTATCCTGGACAACCCCTTTCAGTACTGGATTATAGCTATTACTATACATTGTAATCTAATAGTCACAAGTGTCCATATAAGAAGTATCAACAGTATAAGCACCTGCTAGCTTCTTGTAATAGTAGCAAAGTCACGAGAAGCATCCCTCCCCCGCCCCGCTCCCTCCACCGACCTCATTCCAGGAGTTGCAGTATTTTTATCTACTGGTGCATGAAATCTTCTCTAAATCCCAGACATTGACTTCACTGAGACCCTGAAAGAATATCTAGAAATTTTCTAAAAACACTCCAGGTCATGTCTGGTCTCGTCATAAGAAGAATGTTTGGTGCCTATCCTCAGAGTGCGGTGCATTGTATCCAATCTTACTCCGCATTGTGCCCAGTACGGGCAGGACCATAGAGGGAGCAATTAACTTCAATTACAGCTTGTTTATTTGTCTGCTCCCTGTTTATTCAAGTGTCTGAATAAGACATTATGGTCAGAGCCGCTTATTTTATTTGGGAGATGTCCTGCAAGTACTGGAAGCAGTCAGAGCAAATATCATATGCACAGTCATAGTTCTATTATTTTTCTTCTTTTACACTGCAAGTCATAAGAAGGGTATTCATAAAGTGCACAGCATAACGGCAGCATAGGGCAATATAATATTCGTTATATTCTTGTACATAGGGGGCAGTATTATAGTAGTTTATTCTTGTACATAGAGAGCAGTATTATAGTAATTATATTCTTGTGCATAGAGGGCAGTATTATAGTAGTTATATTCTTGTACATAGAGGGCAGTATTATAGTAGTTATATTCTTGTACATGGGAGACAGCATTATAGTAGTTATATTCTTGCACGTAGGGGAAGTATTATAGCAGTTATATTCTTGTACAGAGGGGCAGTATTATAGTAATTATATTCTTGTGCATAGAGGGCAGTATTATAGTAGTTATATTCTTGTACATAGAGGGCAGTATTATAGTAGTTATATTCTTGTACATGGAGACAAGCATTATAAGTAAGTTTATATTCTTGTACATAGGGGCAGTATTATAGTAGTTATATTCTTGTACATGGGAGACAGCATTATAGTAGTTATATTCTTGTACATAGGGGAAGTATTATAGCAGTTATATTCTTGTACAGAGGGGCAGTATTATAGTAGTTATATTCTTGTACATACGAGAAGTATTATAGCAGTTATATTCTTGTACAGAGGGGCAGTATTGTAGTAGTTATATACTTGTACATAGGGGCAGTATTATAGTAGTTATATTATTGTACATAGAGGGCAGTTAATAGTATTAGAATTCATGTACATAGCAGGCATGTATTTAGTATTTTATTCTTAGTTACATGGAACAAAAAGTAATCCCTCGCTTCCTCAGTTGCATGTGATATATGCAACTGAGGAAGCGAGGGAGATACCTCGCGAAACGCGTCTTGTTGTATTCTATTATATGTTTCTTTGGGACAATAAAAAGACACTCTAATGTGGCGAGCTGCCTAGTGTCTTGTTCTTTCTAATGTCTGCAGCGCTGTCCAGAGCCTAGTTCTCCCTGCTCTTAACGTAATAAGTTTGAAAAGGGACGACTTTTTGTTCTATTATTAACTCCGGAGACCACCAAGAATTTCTGCTGGAGGTTTACGGATGCTAGTGGCTGGTTGGACGGCGACTCGACACTGATCCCCGGGGATCGTTATTAATTATCTGCGATTATATGAGTTGTGCCATCTTTGCACAACTTCAAGAGGGAGCGGCTAATTTACTATATTATTCAGTCTTTAAGAGGTTTACCCGCACGAGGTGCGCTTCTCTCCGCTTTTATGTTTTGATTTGCAATACCTGTGTTACTATTCTTGTACATGGGAGGCAGCATTATAGTAGTTTTATTCTTGTACATAGGGGCAGTATTATAGCAGTTATATTCTTGTACAGAGGGGCAGTATTATAGTAGTTATATTCTTGTACATACGAGAAGTATTATAGTAGTTATATTCTTGTACATAGGAGCAGTATTATAGTAATTATATTATTGTACATAGGAGCAGTATTATAGCAGTTATATTCTTGTACATAGAGGCAGTATTATAGCAGTTATATTCTTGTACATAGGAAGCAGTATTATAGTAGTTATATTCTTGTACATACGAGAAGTATTATAGTAGATATATTCTTGTACATAGGAGAAGTATTATTATAGTGGTTATATTCTTGTACATATGGACGATATTAAAGTAGATATATTCTTTTACATATAGGGTATGATTATATTATATTTTCTGATGAAGAGAGACAATTTTCAGCAAGTGCCAACAACCATTCATAGAGAATATATCAACTACACTTTCTATTGGAAGTTTTGAAGCCTTTATTGCACCTTGTGCACCTCAGTACAATACTTTCCACTGTCTGTGCACTGATTATGATTGCAGATATCACTTGTTTAGCTTTAGTCTTAATTAAGCCTGGAGATTTTGCTGTGTAGTAATTATTGACAACATTTGATAAGCCGGATACAGTTGAATAAACAGCATTGAAATCTGAATGGGAGGTAATTGAAAGTCTATGAGAACTGAGGACATGAAGGGATAGCTCTTGCCTCTGCCTACCCAGCCTGGTAACTGATCAGCTGCCCTGGGCAGTGACATGATCTGTCAGCTATCTCAAGGTAACTTTCCCAGGCTGCTGAGGCTGAAATGTTTCCAAATGTTGAAAGGTGGTAGGAAAGACATTATCTTATATATGTCTCACTGTGTGGGTCACAGTCAAGATTTGGTCTCTACCCTCACAAAACAAAGCTGGAAAAAGTCAATGATGAAATACTATATGGTAATATGTGAATATATAACATCATCATTCAATTGTATATACTATAATTATCTAATCCACTCTCTGATAATCCTTGACTAAAAGCTTGACTAAAGTGACAGCAGAGGAAAGGTGTAGCTAGACTTTTTTACCTGGGGCAAAGATTAAGCTTGCTACGCCTCCCCTCCAAATAACTTTTTGTTACATTGTTTTATTTAATATAAGCAACAATAAACAAGTTTTTTTTCCTGTATAACATACTGTAAAAGAAAACCAGGATGTAGGTGTGACCAGAGCCTTATATATAATACATACCATAAATATAACCAGTGTAAGACAGGGGTGCCTAGGGTCCAACAGAGGAGTTGATTCTAGCCCTCCTCCCCCCAGAGCTGCTGTTTGGTGTCCCCACCCAGTCTTTCTACAACTTATACTGACAATAATTCCACTAAGACCAAATACCGCCACATCATGACCACATATCACCATCACATAGTGACTGAATAATACCACCACACCATAACCATATATTGCCACCACACAGTGTATGACTAATAATACCACAACACCATGACCACATATCACCACCACATAGTGACTGAATAATACCACCACATATCACCACCACATGGTGACTAAATAATGCCAAAACATCATGACCAGAGATCATCAACACATAGTGACTGAATAATACCACCACACTATGACCACATATCACCACCATATAGTGACTGAATAATACCACAATACCATGACCACATATCACCACCACATAGTGACTAAATAATACCACAACACCATGACTACATATCACCACCACATGGTGACTAAATAGTATTGCAACATATCATAACTACATAGTGACTGAATAATACTGCCACATACACACACATGGTGACTAATACTATTGAACATATTAACTACATAGTGATGAATAATATGCCACATACCAAGATCATAGTTCATTTTCTATATATAACCATTACATACAACCAATATTATGCCTACAGTTAACAGTAGAACAATGTACACAGGCCTCGATGTTATACTCATCAATGACCATTTAGTGTGTTACAGTTGTACAAGCTCTGCAGCTGATATTACTTTATACATGACCATAAAGTGTAGACACATGTGCATGGCTTGCAGATGTTATTACGTTATTATGACATATAGTGGAGTACAGTGTACACCGGCTTACCATTATTTATAAACCATTACACTACAACCAATATTACTGCCATACAGTTAACAGTAGTTAACAATGTACACAGGCCCTGCAGACTGTATATTACCTCCATACAATGACCATTTAGTGGTAGATACCAGCGTACACAGGCTCTGCAGATTGTATATTACCACAATACAGTGACCATATAGTGGTAGATACCAGTGTACACAGGCTCTGCAGACTATATATAACCACCATACAGTGACCATATAATGGTAGATACCAGCGTACACAGGCTCTCCAGATTGTATATTACCTCTCTACAGTGACCATATAGTGGTAGTTACCAATTGTACACAGGCACTCTGCACTTACATAAGTGATTACAGTAAAGTTACATCCAAGGACTCAAAGGTGACGTTTTCACTAATGAGTCGTTCCCTTCTTTAATGAATTTTTCAGCTTCTTCTTTCTTCTCCATCTGTCTCCAGACTTCATGACGTCTTCTCCCGATGATGACTTGTCCCTGCAGAATTTACCACATAAACATCCTCACTTTTCTAACTTTTCTAATTTCCTACCAATTCCCACCTCTGTACAAACTCTCCATCTATGCCACAATGGTAATAATGACCCTCTTTTGCCCCCAAACAGTAAAAGTGCTCCCAAATGTCTATGGGCAAATGACTATGGCATATAGTAGATAAATAATCCCCCAATATAGTAGATAGGCACACCCCAAAATTAGGTAAGCATATAGGTAAACCTGTAGGTAGGTATATATTCCCCCTGTAGGTAGATGTATATACCCCCTGTATGTAGTTAGATCCCCTGTAGATAAATTAATGGGCCCCTGTACATAGGCCTCTTGAAAGTATAAAGACCCCCTGTAGGTAGGTATATAAATCCCCTTTATGTACAGCCCCTGTAAGAAGATATATAGAGCACCTGTTGGTAAGTAGACCCCCTGTAGGTATATAGACCCTCTGTAGGAAGGTAGGCCCTTTGTAGGCATATATAGCTCCTGCAGGTATATAGATCTTCTGTTTAAGATAAACCCCTGTAGGTAAATAGACTCCAGGTAGACATTTAGTGGTAGACACCAGTTGTGCACAGGCTCTGAAGACTGTATATTACCCCCATACAATGACAATATAGTAGTAGATATCAGTGTACACAGTCTCTGCAGACTGTATATTATCTCCATACAGTGACCATATAGTGGTAGGTACCAGTGTACATCGGTTCTGCAGACTGTATATTACCCCCATTTAGCGACCAAACAGTAAAAAGTGCCCCAAATGGCTATGGCATATAATAGATAAGTAATCCCCCAATATAGTAGGTAGGCACACACCAAAATTAAATATGTGTCATGCCACGCGCTGCGGTCAAACGCCCTGACCGTGGCCGCACTCGCCACCCGGCTCCTGGCACGTTTCGTGCCGCGGTCCGGGCTTCGGGCCACAGGCACAGCAGAAAATCAAAGTCTGATTTCAAATAGTTGATTTTCAGTAAATGTTGTATTACTTGTGTCAGTTTCAAGTTATTTCAGCGACCATTGTGGGCTTTACTGTCTTCAACCCCTTACCACCATAGACAGATTTGACCTCTATAACCGAGCCCCATTTTTTATATCTGACATTTATCACTTTATTTGGGAATAACTTTGTAATGCTTTTACCTAGCCATGTGATTCAGAGAATGTTTTCTTGTGACACATTGTATTTTAAGTTACTAATACATTTTGGTTTGTACAATCCTTTGTGAAAAATATCAAAATGTCATGAAAATTCAAAAAAAAATTCAAAAAAGTTCTGTGGGTAAGACAGATAGTTATACCACACAAATTTTCTGTTAAATAAAAAACATACCAGGCCTATCCCCCTAAAGGAAAACAGACCTCAAATCTGACCCCCTAAATAAAGACCCTAAACTGTATCCCATAATTTAATACATACCTTTAGACTACAGGTTTTGCATACAGGGTACAGGCAGCTCTGGAGTATAACACAGGATGTAACTCAGGATCAGTACAGGATAAGTAATGTATGTACACAGTGATTGACCAGCAGAATAGTGAGGGGCAGCTCTGGAGTATAACACAGGATGTAACTCAGGATCAGTACAGGATAAGTAATGTATGTACACAGTGATTGCACCAGCAGAATAGTGAGTGCAGCTCTGGAGGATAATACAGGATGTAACTCAGGATCAGAACAGGATAAGTAATGTAATGTTTATAAACCCAGTGACTGCACCAGCAGAATAGTGAGTGCAGCTCTGGAGGATAATACAGGATGAAACTCAGGATCAGTACAGGATAAGTAATGTATGTACACAGTGACTGCACCAGCAGAATAGTGAGCGCAGCTTTGGAGATAATACAGGATATAACTCAGGATCAGGGACAGGATAAGTAATGTATGTACACAGTGACTGCACCCGCAGACTAGTGAGTGAAGCTCCGGAGGATAATACATGTTGTAACTCAGGATCAGTACATGAGAAGTAATGTATGGACACAGTGACTGCACCAGCAGAATAGTGAGTGCAGCTCTGGAGTATAATACAGGATGTAACTCGGGGTCAGCACAGGATAAGTAATGTATGTACACAGTGACTGCACCAGCAGAATAGTGAGTGAAGCTCTGGAGGATAATACAGGATGTAACTCAGGATCAGTACAGGATAAGTAATGTATGTACACAGTGACTGCACCAGCAGAATAGTGATTGAAGATCTGGGGGATAATACAGGATGTAACTCAGGATCAGTACAGGATAAGTAATGTATGTACACAGTGACTGCACCAGCAGAATAGTGAGTGCAGCTCTGGAGTATAATACAGGATGTAACTCGGGGTCAGCACCGGATAAGTAATGTAATGCATTTACAAACGTTTTATGTAGATTATCTCAATATATGTAAAATCAGAATGCTATCCAATAGAAAACATACACAAACCCTTGTGCTGATTATCCAAGGCCAAGGTGAACCTACACTGCAAATATTTGCTATGAAAGCACTGTACCCATATATAGTCGGTCGTGAACGTATTTGAAGATAAGTCACATAAGGAAAGAGATGTGAATATTTCATCACTATAATTGCCTATGTATACATGAAGGCTGATTACATCACTGTGTAAATAATGATTGGAAAGCTATTATGCTAACCGGGGTCCCAGTCTAATGGCTAAGAATGGAAGTTATTCTAAAATGACGATGACCAATATACAGCAAATGTAAATTATACTCTATGGCCCTGTCTGGGAGCTGTATGACGCACTTTGGACAAATTGTATAACATTTATCTGTGCACTGCAGGTCACCATTTCTCCGGCGACTATATGGCACTATGAAATTATATTTACCTATACGTAGACAAATATAAAGTAGAATACAGACACAACATGTTTAGCCTCAGTTTAATGTGGTGGATTTATTCATGTATAAAAGTATCTCTAATACCAAAAAGTTAGGGTAACAGCCGTGCACTTGAGAGGACATGTAAAACGGATACATAAGCACTGACTTTGAGAATACGTTTAACTTGATCAGAGGTTTTGTTGGTTTTAAAAGTTCCAGGTTTCTGCATATGTTTTACTCTCTAGAGATTGCACCATGTCTGACAAATTGTATACAAAGAAATATAAAACTTATCTGGGATGGGTCCAAGATTGCCTATCGCAAATTGTGATTTTGAAGATGGAAACTACATTCGCCTTACTCCAGTCTCCTGGTACTATACCAGTCACCAGAGTCTCTAAGTATCATGTACAGGGGCACAGAGATAACTGAGCTGAGCTCTTTAAGAACTCTTGGGTGAATGCCATCAGGGCCTGGAGCCTTGTTCACATTCAGTTTATTTAACTTGGCTTGGACCATTTCTACACTGAGCCAATTAATTAAATCAGATGATGTATTAACAGTACTGGCACCACCTACATCTGCACTGGGCCCACCCCCATCAGCTCTGACACCGCCCCATTAGTACTGGCACCGCCTACATCTGCACTGGGCCCACCCCCATCAGCTCTGACACCGTCCCATTAGTACTGGCACTGCCTACATCTGCACTGGACCTGCCCCCATCAGCTCTGGCACCACCCCCTTAGTACTGGCACCACCTACATCTGCACTGGCACCTCCCCCATCAGTACAGGCACCTCCCATCTCTGCTCTGGGCCCGCCCCCAAACACACTATGTGAGACATGTATGGAACTAGGCGAATCGAAGTGCATTTTCTCATCTTGTTTTCAGTGTATAATGCGCCTGATGTATGAAATTGGTTTTTTGTGTGATTATAAATGAAGTCTAGAGTTCCCCGCACCTCACCTGTGTGTTTGCCGCATTATGGAACTTAGGCGCATTAGTAATGCCCCAAACATGTATAAAGGCTATAGATAGGCCGGAAATAAAATAAAAGTCATTAGAATAGCATGTCAGTGAATAGAAGCTATGGTACTGATCTTGCTTGAAGGAGCACAGGTCCCAGCGAGACCTGTGCTGGCTCCTGCTGTATGTAGAATAAAGGCTGAGAGCAGCAAAAATACATTTCGAATTTAATGTAGCAAAAATTAAAAATTTAAAAACCTGTAAAATTAGTTTTAGATTCTATTAATTTTAATACATTTTATAGGAGATATTTTTGGGATATTATAGATTTTTATATTAATTTATATGATAACTTTTTTATTAAATTTAAATAATTTAATTTTACATAGTTTGATAATTATCAGAAATTACTTTTTATTATTGTACTGGTGGAAGTTATGAAATATTGGACATTTTTGCCCCATACAGCAAATCTAGCTCCACTCAGACTCCTCAGGCTCAGGCAGAGCACATTGAGATAGGTCTGCCTGTCCGAGCAGTAATGCGCCTGGTTTTGCCGAACCACATTCATAGATGTGTCTAGTAATACGACTGTGGTGCGACACCCCCAGGACACCCCTCATGTTAGGCGCATTCGAAAGTGTCGAATGTGTGAGGCGCAATGTTCGGAAGACTCATTAGGCGCATTAGACATCGTAGCCGCTCACTTAGGAGCATTTTACGCCAGTAAAGGGTCATCTCCCTAAATGTACATAACAAACAAGATTCGTACTTCACCTTACTAGGATGAACCCAAATGTCAGAACTTTGCTTCTGGCCCTTGGAATATTGTTGCTGCCTCAGCCAGGGTCCGGCTTGGTGCTGGGGTTTTAACGCCTTAATCCCTCCAAAGAAAAAAAAATATTACTCTTCATTTTTCTCCTCCTCGCCTTCCAAAAGCCATAACATTTTTATTTTTTCACCTACATAGACATATGAGAGCTTTTATTTTGCGGGACAAGATGTACTTTCTAAAGGTGTCATTTATCCTACCATAGAATGTACTGGGAAACCACCCAAAAATTCTAAGTGGGGCAGAATGTGAAAAAAAACTTATTTGCGCCATGATTGCAGGAGTCTTGCTTTTGCGGCGTTCAATCTTCGGTATAAATGATGTGTTCTCTGTATTCTACAGGATGATAAGCATCCGCCAATACCAAACATGTAGGGTTTCCTTTATGTTTTGGTGCCGTAAAGAAATTTGAAACATTTTCTACTTTTAAAATTTGCACCACGGCACCATTTTCTGTAAACAATAACTTTTTTGTACTAACACCTACGGATGTCAGTTAGGCGCCATTTTTTGTGGTCTGGAGTGCACTTTTTATTGCGACCAGTTTGAATACATGTGACTTTTTTGATCACTTTTATTCCAATTTTTATAGGACGTAAAATGACCAAAAAAACACAGTGTAGGCATTTGGAATTTTTTTTCTTCTACGGTGTTCAACGTACGGGACAAATTATGTTATATTTTAATAGATCGGACTTTTTCGGACGCGGTGATACCAAATAGGTGTAACTTTTTAATTATTTTATTTCTTTTATTTGTAAAATGGTGAAAGGAGGGTGATTTGAATTTTTCATTTTTTTTCATTTTTTGAATCCCCGCGATCATTTATACCGCCTAATGCATTGCATATACAATGCATTAGGGTGTACAAAGATGATGGTTTCCCCACTTTCGGACCCAGAATATTGAAAACATGGCAGCGATGGAAGCCTTTACAAGGCTTCCAGCTGCTATGTTCAGCGAATGGAACCCCATGATTTTGCTGCGGATGTCCCAACTGGAGTGAGGAACGGTGCACGTTTTTCATTGATTTAGATGCCGTGGCCATCTTTGCCGCGGTGTCTAAGAGGTTAAACAGCGCTGGGGGGTGTTAGCTGCAATTAGCCACGCTGCGTTCCCGCTACACAACTTCTTGACGCCATCAGGATGTACCCATACGTCTAGGTGGGTTAAGGAGTTAAACCTCTTCCTGTCTGCCTTGCTCTGCTGGTGATTGCTTTTGTGTCCTAGCTGTCTGCTTTGCTCTGCTGTGTTGTTTTGCTGGTTTTATGATTTTGGCTTGACTTTCTGGTTACTCTCCCGCTCTGTCCTTTGGTACCGCTCATACTCCTGGTTTGACCTCGGCCCGTCTGACTATTCTCTATTTGTTTTCTGTGGCGTTCATTCCTTGTTTGTTGTATATTTGTCTTTTGTCTGTTTGGTACATGTTTTACTAGGTACAGCTCTGGAAGAGGTACGAGTGCGGGGTCGCCCTTTTCGGGGCGGTTGCTCTGCTTAAGCAGGCTAAGCCAGGGCGAGACTAGGGCATCCCTTACACCAAAGTTTTGTACTCTTTTTCTCTCTTCATTAAGAAATTTGAACATTCTGGATTATAACTGGGCCTTGCAATCACCTTGCACCTATACTAAATTGCTCAGCAGTTGAGGGCATCACATAGCTGTCTCTTTTTATTAGTGAGTGCCATCATTTTACATTAAGCAAGAGGCATAGCTGAAGGCTCTCCCCAGACAATGGTTCTTTATGACTGTGGACCGCCTCTTTTTAACGATAGGTTCCCAACTTGGCGTGAGGGATTTCTGCAGTGTAGTGTGCCATGGAAAATTATTCCTACTTAGGCCATGTCCCCAAGGCACGAGTTTGTGGCCGGTTTTTCAGACGGTTTGCGATTTTGCAAACCGTCTGAAAAACCGGCTGCAAACTTTTACACGGGCCGCTATGGAAAACCCGTGCAGTAGTCCCCGCTGCACGGGTTTTCCGCCCGAAAAACATTGTATATGGGGCAAGGCTGCGGAAGAAAGAAAAAAAATAATACCTCCAGGTTCCCTGCCGCTGCTCCAGAGCTCCCTGGCGTCTGGTCCTCTTCACTTCCAGGTTCTCGTCCTGATGGAGAGAACACTCCAATAACTTACAATATGGTGTGAGTCACTCGTGTGTGTCGGAACGAGGTCCAGAAGTAAAGCGGAGCGTATTCTGGGGAGCAGGGAACAGGTAGATATATAGAACTCCCCTTCTCCCCCATTTCTATTTCAAATGAATTTTCATCAAATGGAAAACCCCTTTAAATAAACAATCATAGCAACTAAAGAAACAGAACTACAAGCCCTTTTATCATATATTCCCCTTTATGGACCTTTTTTGTCACAAAATTTTTAGCGCCATAACTTATTTTTCTACTGATAGCGCCATGTGCAGGTTTTTTATTTGCAGATATATTGACGATTTCTTTGGTATTGTTATAAGGTACAAAATACTGTTTTTTTTATTGGGAAAAGATGGGTTTTGTATTTGCTGTTTAGTTATTCTTTAAATGCTCAAACATTTTTTTTCAAGCATTTTTTACCATAGTCTATGGTACTAGACTATGTGATCACTTAAAAAAATATAGCAATATATTACTGTACCTCTATGTATTATGCCTAATAGGCTTACTGTACAGGGCAAGCCTAAAAGCCATTGTTTGGCATCCAACTGCCATGGCAACCATCAGCATCTCATGATCACATTGGGAGGGCATTGGTAAGACAAAGCGAGCCCACTCCCTTTGTCATTTCGGGCTGTGGGTAGTTCTACAGCATTGATTGACATTTCAGCTCTGCCTCTAGCTGAGACTGTGTAAGGGATATTGGTGATGGAGGGGTCCAAACAGCAAGGCCAAAAGCCACAGAGCTGTAAGGGGTTAAAGTCTATCAGTAAGAAACAAATAAATTCCTATGCTATGCTGATAAGACAGCATGGAGCAATGTCACCATCTCGACCACTGCTAGAGAAGAGAGAGGTGGTCGGCAACTAGGGAAGCTTATGTACACAAGCAGGAGATAAGAACTGCTCTAATTCTGTGTCACAGTCCATGCCGCGACCTCCGTTCTGAGCTGCGAGCATGGCCGTGTTCTTGTTGCTGCGGCGCTGTATACTTACCCATCCCGGTTCCTGTCCCTGCTGCGATGAGCGTTCCTGGCTGGCGGCGATGCTCACCAGCATTTACTACGCACCTCTCCTCGCTACTGCTTCCTGGCGTCCTGTGCGCGCAGTTACTACTCACCTCTCCTTGCTACTGCTTCCTGGCGTCCTGTGCGCGCAGTTACTACTCACCTCTCCTTCCTACTGCTTCCTGGTGTCCTGTGCGCGCAGTTACTACCCACAACTCCTTGCTCCTTCTTCCTGGCATCCTGTATGCGCACAAACGCCCGCAAGGGCATGCGCAGCACTATTCTGTTATTTAAAGGGACAGTGTCCCATTTATCTAGCCAGTAACCTTTGACCTTCTGGTATATGAGGAACTTCCTGCCGCTGCTCCAATGTCAGTTCATTAATGTTCATCAGAGCTCTTGACTATTGTTTACTGCTGGTCCTGCACCTGTGTTTACTTCTGCTGTCTACCTGCCGCTGCACCAATCTGCTAGATGCTACCTTGTACAAGTCCATTACCCGCCTGGGATCTGCTATCTGCCTATGGCTAAACCAGCCTGTGACCCGTCACCTCTGCCAGCACCCAGTGTCCTTGTCTGGCACTTTGGATGTCATCGCAAGCAGCCTACCATCTACGCTCGCGGTGGCCCCGAGGATCCACACCAACTACCCGGAGATCGTCGTGTCAATACTTACTGACCCGTGTTTCCGCAGGACTATATTCAGGTAGGCACACCTAGAGACGATTATTGTCTTAAATTTCGGGTGCTGATCAAAGTAGTAGTCATAGTACCATGTAGGAATGATCGCACTCCACCAATTGTTGCAAACGTAAGTAAAATTTATTCAGTGTATCCCACAGGCTCCAACACATTGTATACAGTGAAAAGTGACTAATCCGTCACGTATTAGTCACTTTTCACTGTATATAGTGTGTTGGAGCCTGTGGAATACACTGAATAAATTTCACTTACATTTGCAACAATTGGTGGAGTGCATCATTCTTACATGGGACTATGACCCGTGATTCCGTTACACTCTGAAATTAAGCAAAGTCTGAACAGCAATGTATTTGGTAATAGTCTTTAGCTGATCAATGAAATGGGAATAGCTCTTTAAGGCTAGATTATTTTTATAGACTTTCTCAACCTCCTGAGAAAGATTTGTGTATTTGTAGAGAAGCGGCTTCTCTGCTTGATTATGTAGACACTCCCTTCATAAACATTCTCCTGAATTAATTGAATGTTCAAAGAAGCCTCCATTTGTTTTACTTCGATGCTTTGAAGACTTCAAGCAAATATGTTTTCTATGGCCACAGTTGGCTTTTCCTCTGATCTTCTTCTATTCTTTGTCAGTAACCGCACAAGAACTCCATGCATCCTACATCTACACTGCATGGTCTTGTGTAGCTCCACTTTCCAACATTTTACTTGTACTCCTTTACAATTCTGCAGGCTATCCCATGGATCAGTTTTTAAAGGGGTTGTCTCACTACAGACATGATGGTACATTGCTAGGATATGCAACCATTGTCTGATAGGTCTGAGTCCCACCTCTGGGACCCGCACCTATCTCCTAAACGAGCCCTGAAACCTCTCCATTCTGAACAGAGAGGTGGTCGGGACTTGAATGCGAGTTCTGAGTTTAGTTGAGTGGCGATATTCAACTATAATCTCAACTCCCATTCAAAACTCTTAGTCAAAACTAAAGTAGAGGGAGAAAACATTGGTTATGAGTTAGAATAAACAAAAACTAGGACTGGGGTTATGGAACCAGCCAACGTAATAAAGAGCTCTAAGGGAAGACAACCACATTTGGAAGTGATTTGGGAGCCAATAGCAAAATTTTACACTATCAAGGCATAGCAACAAGGTAGTCTGAGGGCACTTAGGGGCCCACTTTAGGTAGTCTGCAGGCATTTAGGGCCCCCTTTAGGTAGTCTGCGGGCAGTTGGGCCCCCTTCATATAGTCTGCGGGCAGTTAGGGCCCCCTTCATATAGTCTGCGGGCAGTTAGGGCCCCCTTCATATAGTCTGCGGGCAGTTAGGGCCCCCTTCATATAGTCTGCGGGCAGTTAGGGCCCCCTTCATATAGGCTGCGGGCTGTTTTGGCCCCGTTCATATAGTCTGCGGGCAGTTAGGGCCCCCTTCATATAGTCTGCGGGCAGTTAGGGCCCCCTTCATATAGTCTGCGGGCAGTTAGGGCCCCTTCATATAGTCTGCGGGCAGTTAGGGCCCCTTCATATAGTCTGCGGGCAGTTAGGGCCCCTTCATATAGTCTGCGGGCAGTTAGGGCCCCTTCATATAGTCTGCGGGCAGTTAGGGCCCCTTCATATAGTCTGCGGACAGTTGGGGCCCCTTCATATAGTCTGCGGGCAGTAGGCCCCCTTCATATAGTCTGCGGGCATTTTTAGGGCCCCCTTCATATAGTCTGCGGGGATTAGGGCCCCCTTCATATAGTCTGCGGGCAGTTAAGGGCCCCCTTCATATAGTCTGGGGCAGTTAGGGCCCCCTTAATAGTCTGCGGGCGGGGTTAGGGCCCCCTTCATATAGTCTGCGGGCAGTTAGGGCCCCCCTTCATATAGTCTGCGGGCAGTTAGGGCCCCCTTCATATAGTCTGCGGGCAGTTAGGGCCCCCCTTCATATAGTCTGCGGGGCAGTTGGGGGCCCCCTTCATATAGTCTGCGGGCAGTTAGGGCCCCCTTCATATTGTCTGCGGGCAGTTAGGGCCCCCCTTCATATAGTCTGCGGGCAGTTAGGGCCCCCTTCATATAGTCTGCGGGCAGTTAGGGCCCCCTTTTCATATAGTCTGCGGGCAGTTGGGGCCCCCTTCAATAGTCTGCGGGCAGTTAGGGCCCCCTTCATATGTCTGCGGGCATTTTAGGGCCCCCTTCATATAGTCTGCGGGCAGTTGGGGCCCCCTTAATATAGTCTGCGGGCAGTTATGGGCCCCCTCATATAGTCTGCGGGCAGTTAGGGCCCCTTCATATAGTCTGCGGGCAGTTTGGCCCCCCTTCATATATCGGGCGGGCAGTTTGGGCCCCTTCATATAGTCTGGGGCAGTTAGGGCCCCCTTCATTTAGTCGGGCGGGCCCAGTTAGGGCCCCCTCATATAGTCTGGGGCAGTTAGGGCCCCCCTTCATATAGTCTGCGGGCAGTTAGGGCCCCCTTCATATAGCCCGGGGGGCAGTTTGGGCCCCTTCATATAGTCTGCGGGCAGTTAGGGCCCCTTCATATGGGTCTGCGGGCAGTTAGGGCCCCTCATATAGTTGCGGGCAGTTAGGGCCCCTTCATATAGTCTGCGGGCAGTTAGGGCCCCCCTTCATATAGTCTGCGGGCAGTTAGGGCCCCCTTCATATAGTCTGCGGGCAGTTAGGGCCCCTTCATATAGTCTGCGGGCATTGGGCCCCTTCATATAGTCGCGGGCAGTTAGGGCCCCTTCATATAGTCTGCGGGCAGTTAGGGCCCCTTCATATAGTCTCGGGGAAGTTAGGGCCCCTTATATAGTCTAGGGCATTAGGGCCCCTTCAATAGTCTGCGGGCAGTTTAGGGCCCCTTCATATAGTCTGCGGGCAGTTAGGGCCCCTTCATATAGTCTGCAGGCAGTTAGGGCCCCTTCATATAGTCTGCGGGAAGTTAGGGCCCCTTCATATAGTCGGGCGGGCATGTTAGGGCCCCTTCATATAGCCCTGCGGGCAGTTAGGGCCCCTTTATATAGTCTGCGGGCAGTTAGGGCCCCTTCATATAGTCTGCGGGCAGTTAGGGCCCCTTCATATAGTCTGCGGGCAGTTAGGGCCCCTTCATATAGTCTGCAGGCAGTTATGGGCCCCTTCATATAGTCTTGGGGCAGTTAGGGCCCCTTTTCCATATAGTCTGCGGGCAGTTAGGGGCCCCTTTATAGTCTGCGGGCAGTTAGGGCCCCTTCATATAGTCTGCGGGCAGTTAGGGCCCCTTCATATAGTCTGCGGGCAGTTAGGGCCCCTTCATATAGTCTGCGGGCAGTTAGGGCCCCTTCATATAGTCTTGCGGGCAGTTAGGGCCCCTTTAAAAAGTCTGCGGGCAGTTAGGGCCCCTTCATATAGTCTGCGGGCAGTTAGGGCCCCTTCATATAGTCTGCGGGCAGTTAGGGCCCCTTCATATAGTCTGCGGGCAGTTAGGGCCCCTTCATATAGTCTGCGGGCAGTTAGGGCCCCTTCATATAGCCTGCAGGCAGTTAGGGCCCCTTCATATAGTCTGCGGGCAGTTAGGGCCCCGTCATATAGTCTGCGCGGGCAGTTAGGGCCCCTTCATATAGTCTGCGGGCAGTTGGGGCCCCCCTTCTATAGTCTGGGGCAGTTTGGGCCCCTTCATATAGTCTGCGGGCAGTTTAGGGCCCCTTCAATATAGTCTGCGGGAAAGTTAGGGCCCCTTCATATAGTCTGCAGGCAGTTAGGGCCCCTTCATATAGTCTGCGGACAGTTAGGGCCCCGTCATATAGTCTGCAGGCAGTAAGGGCCATCTTTATCATAATTAAAAAAAAACCTAACCTTTCTCCTGCTCCTGGACGCAACTACCTGCCCGCCGGCTTCTAGTGAAGCCTGGCATAGGCGGCGCAATGATGTGACGTCATTGCGCCGCCTCTGTCACCACTAGAGGCCAGTGCCTGATAGGCTTAAAGCCTAACACCTTAGGTCTATCAGGGAGAATAGCGGAGCGCTAGCGGCGCTCTGCTCCACTGACACCGCGCAGCCCCAGGACTGTAGGACATTAGTCCTCAACTCCCGAGCCCTGTCGCAGAACGCTTGGGACACAGGGCCCAGCCGTTCAAGGCAGGATACGGCGGCCGGGTCCGGGTAGCGACAGAATTACCTCCGGGGCCCAAAGGAGCTCGGGGCCTACCGGGGAATACACTGACTCCCCGACGGGCCAGTCCGAGCCTGGGTGTGGGTTCCTTTCCATCTCCCGATCGGCTCATGAGTCTAATGAAAGCTCCCATGACTTCCATTTTTTTGCCCCTATTACTCCCTGCTAGAGGCCAGGTGGAATAGGAGCGCTGTAATAGCATACCGTTCTGCTATACATTAGTGTAGCCTCTTAAGCTGAATGCCTGAAAAGTACCTAATGACCAGAACATTTTTTTAGTTCTTGCCTCCTTGCGTTTCAACAGTCGAAACTTTTTTATTTTTTCAATGACGCAGTTGTATGAGGCCTCGTTTTATTCGGGAGAAGTTGTACTTTTTGGGTGAATAGTTTAAGTTCACTTATAAATGATTGCAGAATTTTTTACAATTTTTATTCAAATTTTTTTTTGTTTTATTTTACACTATTCACATTTCACACTTAATAACTTGTTAGATTAATTCTACAGGTTATTACGGTCGTGTGGATACCTAATATGTATAGTTTATGTGTGTGTGTGTAATGTATGCACAATTATTTTTTATTAAATATTTACTTTTATTTTATTATTTATTTTTATTTTTTTTAACCTTTTTTATGTTTTTATACTTTTATTTTAAAATCCCCTGAAGGGAGAGCCGTTTTACTTTTTTTTTACACTTAGTAATGTATTAGCATATTCGTATATACTAATACATTACAATCTGTGTCAGTCTGAGACAGGCAGTGATCAGGGCAGCACACAGTGTGCCCTGACTGCAGCCTTGTTACACAGACAGCCCCGAGGCTACTCTAGGTCCCAGGGCTGGCTGTGCAGCTGTTTCCCGGGCTCTTTTGGGTCCCAATCACCCTACAGAGCAGGGGAAAGCCCTTTGATAATGCCGCAGTCACTGGCCAGGGAGCGGAGGTTTCCCCTGGTCCCCATGGTGGCTGTGGCTGCACTGGGAACAGGGCGGTGTAGTATAGCCCTGTCCTCAGTGCTGCTGCGGCGTCAGGAGCCGCAAAATCCGATGTCTGCAGTGTTAAGCACCCTAAAGGGATAAAATTACAAGTACAAAAAGTTAAAAAAACAAATGAAAAGTGTTAAACATTCCCCCTTTCCACATTTTACAAATAAAAAAAGAAAAGCAATAAAAAATTAAATATAATGGCCGCGTCTGTAGAAGTCTGGTCAATTAACTTAGAACTTTGCATATAAAGCAGGGTGAAGGGCCTAAAAAAAATCCAAAAACAGCAAAAAAGCGTTTTGTGGGGTTCTTGGTTGCTATATCTCCCCAAAAATTGGAATAAAAATTGATCAAAAAGTCCCAGGCATCTGAAAACTGTACCAATGAAAACCACGAGTCAGTCCAGAAAAACAAGCACAAGTCCATAGATGGGAAAAATAAAATGTGATGGGTCTCAGAACGTGGCGCTGCAAAGCAAATTATAAAAAATATAATGAAAAAAGCATTGAAATTGTACGGACCCACAGAATAGAGATAACGTCATTTATACTGCACCTCTTAAAAAAGTTCCCACAATTTGCATTTTTTTTCCCATGACACCTAGCAGCTGAAGGTGCCATGAATCAGGTCAGGTACAAGGATTTTAGTTTTTTTTCCAAGGAGTGAGAGGGCACTATTTGCCCTATTTGCTTAAGCCTTGTTACGACCCTGAATAGGGGCACCCAGATACCATTCATACACGGGACCTGGTACTTCAGTGGCAGGGCTGCCGTCAGTTATCAATTAACTGTTTCAGGGCCCCATACAGCGAAATCAAATGGGGCCCCCACCCATTACTAGTTTCTATATTTTAACATATCAGTGGGCCTCTTTGTGATTAGGGCCCCTGACAGGAGTACTGCCTGTACTGCCGTATTGGTACCCCTGCTTCAGTGGAGCAAAAGACCCATAATAAAACTCTGTAAATGGCACATAGACACATAAGGGGGCTGTATTAAAAATTTTGCATTGGGGCCCAGGAACCTGAAGCCCCCTCCCTCCCCAGCAGTAAATGCTCCTTAACGACCGCCCACCGTCTTTAGACGGCGGGCATTTCAGGTCGTTCGTCTGCAGGCGACATCTTTCGACGTCGCTGCAGACATCGGAGTTTGGGGGCGCCCGGCGCCGCAATTGTGCTGGGATCCGGGGTTTGCTACACAGCCCGATCCCAGAGCATTCCCTGCAAGCATCGGGTACGGAGGAAACCTCCGCAACCCGGTGCTTTAACCCTTTGATTTGCAGCGGTGCGGTTAAACCCCAGCGCAAATCAAAGGATCCCCTGCTCTGTCCGGGTTGTCGGAACACCCGGTGACCCGACAGAGCCCGGGAACGGCTGCACAGTCAGCTCTGAGGACCTAGCGTGGCCCCAGAGCTGTCCCATGTATCAAGCTAGTGACTAGGACGCACTTTGTGCTTTTCCTAAATCACTGCCTGTGTCAGACTGACACAGATTAGCATGTAATAGCAATATGAATATGCTAATATATTAGTAAGTGTAAAAATTTTTTAAAAAAAAGTAAAACAGTTCTCCCTTCATTTTGAGTAAAAAAAAAGTACAAAAAAAACCCCATAAAAAGTGTTAAAAAAAGAATAAAAAAAATAAATAAATAAAATAAAAATAAATATGTAATTAAAAATAATTGTGCGTAAATTTACACACACAAAAAAACCTACACATATTTGGTATCCACACGACCGTAATAACCTGTAGAATTAATCTAACAAGTTACGTGTGAAATGTGAATGGTGTAAAAAAAAAAAAAATCAAAAAATTATTTTTTAAAAAAATAAATAAATAAATTCTGCAATTATTTATAAGTGAACTTAAACTATTCACCCATAAAGTACAACTTGTCCCGAATAAAACGAGGCCTCCTAAAACTGCGTCATTGAAAAAATAAAAAAGTTACAACTGTTGAAACGCAAGGAGGCGAAAAAAATGTTCTGGTCATTAACTACTTTTCAGGCGTTCGGCTTAAGGGGTTAAACCTAATATTCTGCACACATAATATCTGTAGTAGAAGGAACAATGTGCAGCCACAACCACAGTCCATGTTTGTTTTGCTTCGTTCTTGGTAAATGAATAGCACATAATAGGTTACATTCAGCGCAAGGATTTGGACGACTTCCCTTATTAATCATTATAGGTTGTCATACAGAAACACTTCCAGATCTGTTTAACAGTTCATAATGAGCCTGTGTTCTGCACCGCGGCCGCGTTCCATCTCAATGAGCCGCAGTGAATGCACTGACACTATTATACCGAGGAGAATGAACCCATATTAATGTGCATTGTAGACTGTCTAATACTCCGCTATATAATAGACATAGAATACACAATGCCTGCCTCGTGCTGGGAATAGTGCCTGTCTATGATACTTAAAGGGGTGGGCTCATCTTCTAAATTTATGGCAATATGTTATAGATGTCTGGGCAAAACTGTGGCTCAGCGGTTAGCACCATTGCACGTGACCTCTCTGACCTGTGATTGGCTGGAGCTGTCACGTGAAAGGACGAACGAGCATTGATCGGTCCCGAAACATCCATTTAACAACCGCCCATTGACTATAAGGCCGCACGTTCACGTGGGGACGGCTTATTGCCCGACGGATTAGGCTGCCGTAATTCCAGCCGTATTTGCACTTCAATACGGCGCCAATCCGTCGGAGTCATATTACGTAATGTCCACTGCTCTCCATAGAGAACAGGTGGAACCGTGCGCTCCTTCTCGCTCGGCAAAGTCCGCCGCTGGGGGGAGAAAGACAATGCACATTTATGTTGACGGCACGGACGCGCCGTAAACAATTCATTGTCTACTGTGGGGGCCGGGAGGTCGGCGCCCCCGCCGCCTCGGGTTCGGCCGCCGCCCCCGTCCCGTCGGCCCCGTATTCACGGGGTGGGGACCGGCGGATTTAGTGCGCTCAATACGGCTCACAATCCGCCGTGGAATATGCCGTGTGAACATGGCCTAGAAGGTTCAGAGCTCTATCTCTGCACGTGATGTTCTGAAATGTCGTGTGGTAGAGCAGGGCGTCCTCAAGGACTGCGGCCCTCCAGCTGTTGTGGAAACGTACAACTCCCATCATGAGCAATTTATATAACCTATAACAGTGGGCATGATGGGAGTTGTAGTTTCCCAACAGCTGGAGGGCCACAGTCAGGGGCGTAGCTAAGGGCTCACATGGGCCCGGGTGGAAGTAGTCAGTTTAAGCCCCCACCCCCTCCTCAGAATGGAGAGGTTTCGGGGCATGGTTTATGAGGTGGCACCTGGACCTGTTTCGGGGTTTTTTCTAGTTATACCCGGGGGTTGATATAATTTTCCCCCCCCCGCCCCCCAATCTTCACTTTGGTAATTGATCACTGGAGCAATATACCTATCACGTTGTTGTGCACGGCCAGTGCATATTGTCACTCTGAGTGAATAGCTATGACAACCCTTCTGCTGGCCCTCCATGGAGTAAGCCGTCATTCCTGCAGAACTTGTTCTGTGACTGTAAAAGGGGACAGAAAAATTCTGCAGGAGGCAAAGCAGACAGGCAAGAAAAAAGTTTTTTTTATAAAGATGCCAAATAAGGTGACCCCCAACCCCCTCACCTGACTAAAATGGTAATGGAAGAAATTGTGTGCTCCCCTACCTGCTTCCTGGGAGGATGGACGCAGGGAAGGGGCCTCCGGGATATCTTTCCGCTAGTATGTAATCGCATAACAATGGACTCTCCACCAGGGTACACCAAGGATGTCCCGGTGTCACCCAACTGCGCCTGGACCAGGTACCATCGCAGGAAGGGAAGTGCAGCCTCGGCCCACCCTGCCCCAGAGACAGCCAGTCAGGAGCACAGACATCATGGTCGACATCTATCTCATAGTTAAATACCTATGTATCGTATATCCAGCTCAGATCTATTTCAATCTATTAACTTCATCTATCTATATCTCATATCTGTTTCATATATATAGCTACCTATGTCCTACCTTTCAATCTCATATCAGTCTATTTCAAATATATTTATCTATATAAGTCTCTATCTCAGACCTGATCTATCTTATATATATCCTCGATATCAATCTATTTCATGACTTATCATATACCTATACCTATCTCTCATATCTATGCATCCAATTCATATCTTGCCTATGTATCGTACAGTGATCTCAAGTCCATTTCAAGGCCCCTTATCAATATCATCTATCTAAACTCATATTAATCTACCTAACATCCTATGTATTTCCTTATCTTATACACATCTCTCTCTATCAAGCCATTTCAAATCTATCTAAACCCTTATACCTATGTATCACACATTTATATCTATCTACCTCATCCATCTCATCATCAACACAGTGAGGAATATAATAAATTTGCAGTGAGACAATTTTTTTTAATGTAATCTATGTCCACCCTATGTATACACACTAAAAACACTCATACTTACTGTACATACAAACATTATATACACACATACTATATTTATATCACTCCACAGCCACTACACACACTATATTACACACAGTATATACATCGATACACACAGTATACACACTCACCCAGTATACACAACTATACACACAGTAAATACACTCAACCAGTATACACATCGTAGTACACACAGTATATACACTCACCCAATAATACATCCTATACACACAGTATGATACACGATCACCCAATATATAGCATCTAGTACACACACTATATACACTCACCCAATATATACACATCTATACACACAGTATTACACTCACCCAGTATACTCATCTATACACATAGTAAATACACTCCCCAGTATACGACATCTATACAACACAGTATATACACTCACCCATATATAGCATCTATACACACAAGTAATACACTCACCCAGTAAACACATCTATACACACAGTATAGTACACTCACCAGTATGGACACATCTATACACACAGTAATATACACTCACCCCAGTATACACATCTATACACACAGTAAATACACTCACACAGTATATACATCAAAACACACAGTATAACACTCACACGTATAACAGTCTAAACACACAGTATATACACTCTATACACACCAGTATATACACTAACACAGTAGATAATACAACTATACACACCATACATCCACACACGCATATACAGCCATACAACAGTAGATTTGCAACTCTTATGGCCCTATGTTCGACACGGCATAAAATGGGCCGGGTATTCGGTCCGTAATTACGCGCCGAAGTTCGCCAATTAATGGGCCGAAAACGGCCCATTCAAATACGAGTAATTCACAGTTTTCTCTAAGAAGAGACTAGGATTACGTCCTACCTCTCCCCCACGGGCGGGGAATAATTGACAATGTCACTTTCATAGCGGCGATATACGCTCTCGCTAGCAGTGATAATCTATGGCCGTGCGAAGTCGCCGGCCCCCTGCTTACTCCCCCGCTCCGCCCCCCCCCGTCCACGAACGGCGTAATTGACGGGGCGAAATTAACATCCCGAATGTAAGCCGTGTGAACATAGCCTTACTTTAACACACCACGAAGAAAAAAACAAACAGTCCCTGCCAGCTGATTTCCCCATGTGGCCGTCCTCCCTAGCTGCTGCTGTAATCCTGTTTCCTCCCTGCCCTCCCCGTCCCTCCACCCCATTGTGACCGGCTCGTCCCGGCCTCTATCACGATGCAGCCATAGATGCAATCATTCAACCTGCTGAACCTCCAGCAGTGTACTAGTGGCATTGCTGGGCTGCTTCTGAGTGTCAGCGCTGATTCTGCTGCTAGCAAGCAACAGTATGTATGTGGCTGGGTCTCTGTGGACCTGGTCCATACTTACCAGCAGCTAGAGGGGACATGTCGAGTGGGTCCCGTGGGTGCCACCCCTATGCTCAAGGGGCCGCGGTCGCAAGTGCGACCGGCTGTGACCTCTGTAGCTACATCCACTGGCCACAGTTGTTGAGGAATGCCTTGTGTAAGTTTGCAGCTGTAACTTAAGCTATTTCAACGGCTTAAAAAAATTGCCGTATTCGGTCCGTAAATTACGCGCCGAACGTGCGCAAATTACGGCCGAAAACGGCCCTTTTCATTTACGTAAATTCACAGTTCTCATGAGAGAACTATTGATTATGTTCTCCTCGTCCCGGTAGCCCGCCCGGCGAATCCGCCGGTCGGGAAGATAGATTGACATGTGAATACTAGCGGCGTATACGCGCCGCTGGCAAATCAAGTCTATGGTCCGTCGAAGTGGTCCCGGCCCCCTGCTCAGGTCGCCCGCTCCCTGCCCCCCGGGGTCACACGGCGTAATTTGTCTGGGCGATAATTACGCCCTGCAAATACACCGTGTGAACATAGCCTAAGGGAGACATGTATGGAGCTAGATGCATCGAAGTGCATTTTCTCATCTATTTTTCAGTGTATAATGCACCTGATGTATGAAAGTGGTTTTTGTGTGTTCATAAATTATGGGTAACGTTCCCCGCCCCTCGCCTGTGTGTTTGGCGCATTATGGAACTTGGCGCATTAGTAATGAACCTAACATGTATAAAGGCTATAGACAGGCTGGAAATAAAAGAAGTCATTAGAATAGCATGTCAGTGGATAGAAGCTATGTGGACGGATCCTGCCTTGGATGACCACAGGTCCCAGTAATACCTGTGGCGTGTGCTGGCGACCTGCTAGTAAGGTAAATAAAGGGCGAGAGCAGCAAAAATACATTTCAAATTTAATTTAGTAAAACTTAAAAATATAAAAATCTGAACAACAACATCAGCAGGTTATTTAATGTAAAATTAGTTTTAGATTCTATTAATTTTAAATACATTTTATAGGAGATATTTACTTATATTTTTTTGGGATATTATATAGTTTTTTATATTCATTTTATATGATAACATTTTAATTAAATTTAAATAATTTAATTTGATGTAGTTTAATAATCAGAAATTTTATTATTGCAATAGAAGTGGAGAAATAAGGGACATTTTTTCTCCTAATGGCAAATCTATCTCCACTTTGACTGCCTCAGGCTCAAGGCAGAGCACATTGAGATAGGTCTGCCTGTCCGAGCAGTAATGCACCTAGTTTGGCCGACCCGCATTCATATTTGTGTCTAATATTAGAAGTGTGGTGCGACGCCCCCTCATGTTAGGTGCATTAAAAAGTGTTGAGTCTTACGAATAATGCGCCTAACACACCGCTTTTCAGCCCGATCGGGACTCAGCTATGAGATCGCTGAGTCCCGATGGGCTAAAGCATGGCACGCAGGAGCCCTGTGAAGGCCTCTGATCGCTCGCATGTTCCGTGTTTGCCCCCACTCCGTCCCGAGACAGGAAGTGGGAAACCGCCATCTTGTAGTTTCTCCCTACATCAGGCTGTATTAACGATCCGCGCCCCCTAGTGTCGAAGCATCATATGGGGACTAAATGTTAGGCACTTGTCTACACTGCCTACAGAAAAACGTCAGTTTTTTTCAGCGTTTTTCGATTTCTAAAAACGCTGGAAAAACGCCTGTAAACAACTCCCAGTAGACACTAGATGTAAAACCGTCCTGCTGGTCTGCACTGAGCTCTTTTTATCTGCACGTTTTTTTTACTGGGTCGAGTTATTGGCAACATGCTCTAAAAAAAAACGCCCAGAATCGGGCAGAAAAGTTTACTACAGGAGTCTATGGAAACGCCGGAAGATCATTATGGCTCGTTTTTTGCGCGATTTTTCATTGCAAACCCTCCCAGGAGAACCCAATCCACCTATATGGATGTAACTAAGGTTATACTGTTATCAAATCTTGCATACAAGTTGTCTGATGGATGTCCCTTTTTTGTACCTTTGGTAATAAAATGATCATGCTTTGGTCGCTAACGATTTTTGGAACAAGTCATATTTATTTTTCGCTAAAAATACGTTTTATTTTTTACAGATTTCTGCGTCAGAAATCCCATTTTTTTTTTACATATTTTGATGCTAAAATCCTTTTCTAAAACATATGTTTCGCGCGAAAGTTATCATGCTACTGATACGGCTGAAAATACGATTTTTTACGATTGTTGGCGCCAGAAATACGTTATTTACGGATTTTGGCGCCGAGGAATCCATTTTTTTTACGTTTTTGACACATAAAATAATTTTTTTTACAGATTTTTTGGCGCTAATAACGTTATCTCGCCTCTGGACCACCAAAAAACGTTTTTTTACGGATTATGCGGCAAAAATAAGTTTTTTTAAACGTATTTTTGACACTTAAATAATTTTTTTTATCAGATTGATTGGCCGTCTATTAATGTTAGTCTTCGCCTCTGACGCCAAAAATACTTTTTTTTACGGGCATTTTGCCGCAAAAATAAGTTTTATTTAAGTTTGTTTGGACACTAAAATAATTTTTTTTACAGATTATTGCGCTAATGAACGTTTATCTCGCCTCGTGACTGCCGAAAAACACTGTTTTTTTTACGGATTTTGGAGCAAGGAATCCGTTTTTTTACGTTTTGTTGGCACTAAAAATAATGTTTTTTTTACAGTTTTTGGCGCTAATAACGTTATCTCGCCTGCTGACTGCTCAAAAGATACGTTTTTTTTACGGATTTTGGAGCGCAAAAATTACATTTTTTTACGTTTTTTGACACTAAAATAATTTTTTTTATAGATTTTGCTTGCTAATATACGTTATCTCGCCTCTGACGCCAAAAATACGTTTTTTTACTGATTTGGCGCAGAATCCCGTTTTTTTACGTTTTTTGGCACTAAAATAATTTTTTTACGGAGATTTTGGCGCTAATAACGTTATCTCGCCTCTGACGCCAAAAATACGTTTTTTTTTACGGGATTTTGGCGCAAAAATCCGTTTTTTTTACTTTTTTGACACTAAAATAATTTTATTTACGATTTGCCTGCTAATAACGTTATCGTCGCTTCTGACGGCAAAAAGTAACTTTTTTTAAAACCGGGATTTTGGCCGCAAGAATCCGTTTTCTAATGGCTTTTGTGGCTAAAATCCGTAGTCTTTACAGATTTTGTCGCTAAATAATGTGATCTAGCTTTGACGCAAATAAATACATTTTTTACTGGTACAGTTTCGGCGCCAGAATCCGTTTTTTGTGTACGATTTGGGGGGCTTAGTTCAATATCCTTTAAAAATTTGTGGCGCTAATGAAACTGATTCGTCGTCTTCTTGTCACTAAAAGAATATTTTTTTTTTACGGAATTTGGCGCAATAATGCGGTTTTTGGAAATTTTGAGACGCTAAAATCCTTTTCTTTACAGATTTTTGACGCTAAAACAGTTATCTTGCTGTTATGCAAAGGATAATGTGGGGTTTTTGTGGATATTTTGTGGCAAGAATCGGGTGCAAAAGTTGTAATAAAGCAGTACACGCAGCAGCAGCAGGAATAAAAAGGACAATGTTGCTTCACAATGGGGCACAGTGATCTAAAGGAAGTGGACTAATTAACATTTTAACTCCACCTGTAGGGTGTAGCTTACATCAATGGCTTAATTTTGTGAATACATTTAAAAAGCAGTAGGCAAAGACCTTCCAAAAAACGCTTCAAAAAAACGGCTCCAAAAAACGAAAAACGCACCAAAAAACGGACGATTTTTAGCTGCTTTTTGACAGGCAGTGACGGAAAACTTCAGCTTGCATGAACTGTTTGTTAGTAATTCGTTTTCGAGTCGTTTTTTGTCACTGCAGTGTAGACATAGCCTAAGCTATGAGTCAACACGGCTATATTTCAGAACTTATGATTTACAACGTGATTGCCTATCTGTAAATACGTTTCTGAAATCAGGTTTGAAAATCAGTTTTGCAAATAAGTGTCACTAAGTGTGGGCAAGTATTTGAGTAACTGATTTCCCGACTGATTCACCAATCTCCATTCGATTGTAGTGTGGTGAATCCGTCCGTAAATAATTGACATGCACATTGTTTTTCCGTCCGGGGATGTGCCGTAGTCAATCCGCGGCGGCAATCTGGCACGGAAATGACGCGTCGTGTGAACGACGAGGGCCGTATTTTCCCTATTGAAATCAATAGAAATAGGCTGAGTGACATGAATTCTGGATCGGTGATTTGCCGCGACGGATGGACGAACGGTCAATCCGTCGGGCAAATCCGCGGCGAGAATATGCCGTTTAGAAAGATGGCCTATAAAGTAAAAAAAAAAAAAATAAATAAATGTATTAAAGTACCAAAAATAAGTATTGAAAAAGTTCAAACATCCCCCTTTCCCTAAATTACAAATAAAAACAATAAAATAATAAAAAAAGTTCCACATATTTGGTATCGCCGAGTCCAAAAAATCCGATCTAATAAGAAAATATAATATAATTTATCCGCGTACGCTGAACACCGTAGAATAGAAAAAAAATTCCAAACGCCAAAATTGCTTTTTTTGGTCATTTCACTCACTTAAGAAATTGGAATCAAAGTAATCAAAAAAGTCACATTCCATTTCAAAGTGCTATGCATTAAAAAGTACACATCTGCCCGCAAAAAAATGCCTGCCGTGAACTGACGTCCGGTAGGTGTTAGTACAAAAAAGTTATTGGTTGCAGCAAAATTGGCTCCGCAGCGCAAATTTGTCAAGAAAATGTTGGAATTTTTTTTGATCGGGGTACCAAAATTCATAACGGAAACCCTACATGTTTTGTATTGCCAGATGCGGTATATACAGATAACACATCATTTATACCGAAGAATAAACGGCCGTAAAAACAAACCTCTCCGCAAACTATGGGCGCAAGTATGTTTTTTTTTATCACATTTTTCCCCACTTAGAAATTTTATTGCCGTTCCTCGTATATTCTATGAGTTATATGAAGTAACACCACTCTGAAAGACAACTTGTCCCGCAAAATAAAAGAGCCCTCATGATTGCTAGTGTAGGTGAGGAAAAATAAAAAAGTTTATGGCATTCAGAAGGCAAAGAGCAAAAAAAATTTAGAGCTATATTATTATGACCGTCCATCAGGAAGGGGTTCATAAAGTTAACTGTAAAAAACAACAAAAATAACTGTTTCTTGGTTGTTGTTGTTGTTAATACAGTTAACTGTAAAAAAAAAAAAAACAGAAAGATGAGACAGAGAGAGGAATATGTGTTGATCTTTCCACAGTAAGGACATGATAAGACGCAGCTGTGAGGTGGTTAATACTGGAGAAGTTCTGCTCCACCATACACTACTGTTACCTGGCTACCATAGGTCACATGATGTCATAGTTAGGCAACCTTTCGAAAATGAAAACAGTGAGAATTAGTGTGCGGCGCGCATAGCGCGCAGCGGCAAAAATTTGCATGGACACGCCCATCTTTGTTGGTATGTCCACGCCCCTTCAAAAAAGCACACCCACTCCACCTAACTGCATAACGGCTGTGAAGAAAGCCAGGTAGATTGCCCTTATTGCCAGGTAGTTAACCCCTCCCATGTAAGCAGGTTATGCCCCCTTTAAGCAGGGTAGATGTCCCCCTTGTGCCAAGTAGATGCCCCCTCTGTAGCCAGGTAGAGCCAAATTGTAGCCAGGTAGAATGTGTGCCAGGGGGACCCCTTTGTTAGGGCCATGTAAGGTGCCTCCCCATTGTTAGCCAGGTAAGGTTCCCCCTATTGTTATGCAGGTAGGTCCCCCATTGTTAGCCAGGTAAGTGGCCCCAGTCCTTTGTGCCAGTAGTGCCCCATCTGTTTTCCAGGTAGTGGCCCCCGATTGTTTGCCAGGTAATGTCCCCTCTGTTTGCCATGTAGGATGTCCCCTCTGTGTTGCCAGGTAGATGTCCCGCTCTGTTTGTACCAGGTATGCCCCCTCTGTTATCCAGGATAGTTGCCTCCTCTGTTTGCCAGGTAGTGCCCCCATCTGTTAGCCAGTTAGTGGCCCCCATCTGTTAGCCAGGTAGTTGTCCCCTCTGTTGCCAGGTATGTGTCCCCTCTGGTAGCCAAGGTAGTGTCCCCCCTCTGTTGCCAGTAGTGTGCCCCCTCTGTTTGGCCAAGTAGTGCCGCCCTCTGTTGACGAGGTAGATGTCCCCTTCATGTTGCCAGTATATGCCCCCTCTGTTTGCCAGGTAGTGCCCCCTCTGTTGCCAGGTAGTGCCGCCCTTCTGTTGGCCAGGTGAGTGCCCCCTTTGTTTGCCAGGTTAAGTTGCCCCCTCTGTTGCCAGGAAGTGCCCCCTCTGTTAGCCAGTAGTGCCCTCCAATGTTGTCCGAGTAAGTGCCCCCATTGTTGCCAGGTAGTGCCCCGTCTGTTGGCCAGGTAGTGCCCCCTCTGTTGCAGGTATTTGCCCGTCGTTCTGTTTGCCAGGTAGTTGCCCTCTCTGTTGCGCAGGTAGTTTGCCCTCACTACTGTTAGCCAGGTAGAGCCCCCTAAAGCTAATAAATAATTAAGATAAGTAAAATCCACTTACCTTTAGCGAGGCTCCTGCAGCGTGGGCGCTCCCGACCGATCTCTTCAGCGGCGGCTAGGGGAAGTGAGAGCGAGGGGGGCCTGCGCGTCACTCCCCTTGGCAGCCGGCGCGTCACTTCCCCCTGCGCGGGGTTGACCAGTATGTACGGCGCACACACCGGTCGCCGTTAGCATACAGGGGGAAGGAGGGAGGAGGGACGATCCCTCCTGCCTCCTCCTCCGCACAGTGAGACCGCGGGCGGGTGAGCGTCCGCGTGCATCCCCCCGCTGTAGGAGCGTCCCGCAGGCGCAAGAGTAAGCGCACCAGCGCACCTTGCGCCGCGGTAATTTAAAGGACCTCCCGCCGCCTGCAGCGGCGGGAGAAAGCCAACCACCCCCGGGAGGGCGGGAGGGGGAACCCCAGAATAGCTGGACCTCCCCCGCCAAAAAAGGGAGAAAGTTTGGCATGTATGCATGATGTAGGTGGTGTCCACAGGATTAAGGAACTGCTGGAGGAATTAATACTGAGAAGTTCTGCTCCTCCAATACACTACTGCTACCTGTATACCAGGGTCACAGACCTGTGTTGGTGTGTCACATGATAAGACGCTGCTTGGAGGTAGTAACTGAGAAGTTCTGCACCTCATACACTACTGTTCCCCCTGGATACCAGGAGGTCACATGACCCTGTGAGGTGTTCACATGTATAAGACTCAGCTGGATGTGGTAAATACTGGGAGAAGTTCTTCTCCTGCCATACATCTACTGTTACCTGGATATCCATGGTCACATGACCTGTGTGGGTGGACAGCATGATAAACGCTTCTGGAGGTATGTAATACTGGAGAAGTTTCTGCTCCTACCATACACTACCTTTACCTTAAACCGAGTTGTCATATGACCTGTGTGGTGGCCACATGATAATATGTTACTGGAGTAGTAATACTGGAGGAAGTTCTGCTCCCTCCCATACACTACTCTGACCTGTATACCAGGGTCACATGACCTGTTGTGGTGGTCTCAGATAATTACGCAGCTGAGGTTGGTAATACTGGAGAAGTTCTGCTTCTCCATACACTACTGTTACCTGGATACCAGGGTCACATGACCTGTGTGGTGGTCATGACCTCTGCAGGCTGGGGTCTTGCTTGGTTTCACTGGCCATCTATGGTCTTGGTCTGTATCCTGCTACAAGTCTGTATTCCTTGATTCCATGTTTCCTGTGTTGTCCGGACCCCTGTCTGCCTCCTGTCCTGTGTCTATCTTGTTGTTGGTACTGGTGTTCCTCTGGCATTCTTCTCGACACCAGTCTGCAGAGCCTCTGGAGCTATTCCTGGTGCCAAGGATCTACCTCTCCTCAGTAGGTTTCATGTTTTTTTCATGTAAGTTTCTATTGCTACAATAAAGTCCTTATTGAAACGTAACAATTCCTTATAAATAACAACAACATAAAGTGGACGAGCCCTTTAATGTATTTGCAAAGTGACTCAAGTTTGTACGTGAGTGTATTCCATGATCCGTAAAGGACATCTATGTAATGTGAGCAGAGTTGCTGGAGATGATATAATAAGGACAGATCTAGAAGTCAGGAGATATGTTTTCTCTCAGGGATTGCAGTGGAAAGTACCAAGAATGACACAATGCACGTGACCATCTGGATGATACCAGATTTTCAGTTCCCTATATGACAGATTAAGATAAGATTACACTAAAAATCCAAAAAATATGACCAAAATAGTAACTAGCTAGTTACAAAAACATAGATATTAACACATATAAAACATATAAACATATCTAAATGTATTAGTAACAGAAACCTGTATAACGGGGGATTCTGCAAGTATGAACTAGATCAAGAAAACACAAAGTCTCTTAGGGCTTGTTCACACGACGTTTTTGTGATCCGTTTTAAGCGGATGGGGTTTTAAACCGTCAGGGGAGGGTGCTAAGAGAAAAATGAGAGTGTAAAGGTGGCTGGACTGGCCAAGCATCGTCCAGACCTAAACCCTATGGAGCATCTGTGGTGGCCTCCTCAAACAGAAGGTGGAGGACACAAGGTCCTCTAGACATCCACCAGTTCCGTGATGTCATCATGGAGGAGGGAAGAGTATTCCAGTGGCTGCACAAACCTGTGAAGCTCTAGTGACCTCCATGCCCAAGAGAGTTAAGGCAGTGCTGGAAAATAATTGTGGCCACACAAAGTATTTGACACTTTTTGGGCACAATTTGTCATTATCACCTGTGGGGTGTACTCACTTTTGTTGCCAGCGGTTTAGACAATGATGTATTGAGTTATTTTGAGGGCACCGAATTTACACTGTTATACAAGCTGTACACTGACAACTTTACATTGTATCAAACTGTAGTCCCATGAAAAGATGTAAATATTGCAATATTTACAAAAATGTCAGAGATGTAATCACTTTTGTAAGATACTGTAGATATAAAAATGAGATAGATAATAGATAAATATGAGAGAAATAGAATATATATTAATATGACACACATTTAACAAGCGACTGCTGTATGTCCTCTTGCCCAGTACATGGCACCAGAACAAAGAAGGAGAAGAGCTGTGGCTGGTAAAGGAATTTACCAGAGAGAAGGCAGTTGCAGAGGCAGTTGAAGAGGCAGAAGACAGGAAGGGAAGAGGGAGTTGCTTGAGATCAGATAGAAGAGAGAGAAGAAAGCAAAAGGAATTTAGTGTGGATGTTCCCCATTTTGAGAGGGTAACTTGTGTGGCCTATATTGGTAAGCAAGAGAAGGGGTTGTTTAGTGTCCCTGCACAAAGAGCAAGAAGGAGCATTACCTGTGAGGTCTCAGGACAGGCATGGATGGAGAGAGAGTCTCCCGGCCTGCAGGTGAGCCGCCAAAGAGAGACCGTTACACCATATAATGACTGAACCGATGTACTGGCCTACGATGTTACCCAAATACATTTATGTGATTATTAACCTGTACCTTTATCTATTGTACTAAATATACAGTTAAGAAGCGTAAAAGATAGAGACTATGATGTTGGTTCCCTGACCACGATTTTACATTTGGTGTAGTTCAACAGAATGGATACCGATATGGCAAGAGTAACTTCCGCCTCATCTGGCTCCTGGTGGGCGCACTACTGAGCAACCTACCCAAGTTTAGTGGGGACAATGTTTTGTTAGACGATTGGAAGGAAATATTGGAGGGGGATGCTTGACTGTGTAATATCGCTCCACATCTGAAAGCAGAATTGGCACTTAACACCCTGGAAGGTGAAGCCTGGAAAACAGTTATGCTGCACCCTGTGTGCCAAAGAAAGAGCTTTGAGCAGATCCTGGGTCTTCTTGAGGAGGTGTGTGGGGACGTGTTTTCTGAGGCAGTGTTAAGGAAGAAGTTCTTTGCCTGTTATCAAAAAGCGAATAAGATGCTACCTCAGCACGCAAACTACCTGCAGGAGCTTATGACCGCTTTGCAAAAGAAAGAAGAAAATGGCGCTATATCCTGCGTCAATACAGGGCTGCTGATGCGACATCAATTTCTTAAAAAGTCAGTCACTGCGAAGGACCTTAAGAGAGTGTGTGTGATCCCCGCCTGATCTTCCACCAAGTGCTAAAGGAGACAATCATGTTGGAGAAGGAGAAGGGGATGGAAGCGACTTCTATTTTGCCGCCAGTCGAAGTGGCGCTGGTCCGAGAGAGCACATTGGAGTTAAGAATGAATTCCCTTGAGGAAGCCCTGAGGGAGCTTCAAGGGACATTGTCTGACATACTGCCCAGAGGAGTGCTATGGTAGATTCATTTGAAGCCAGGAACCTACTCGAATGAGGGATAACAGACTGAGGTGTTGGAAGGGTGATGACGCTTGCCCCCCGACAGGGTAGTGACTTTAACACAAGGGATGTAAACTAGATCCGCCTGTGGTTGTGGGGCAAACCACAGGAGGAAACACCAAATTATGCCCCTTGCTAGAGCCTAAGGATTTAGTTGGGAAGAGTCCAGAGGTCAAATCTAAGTTTAATGGGGTGGAATTGGCTTGTCTAGTAGATTCAGGTTACCACTCTCGCATTTGAAAGACACTTTCCACCTACTTTGATAAAGATAGCTCATCCTGGGTAAGTTTAAAAGCTTCCAATAGTCTTCCGATACAGACTTTAGGGGTGATGCAAGTTGACATTAAGGTCTGGGGACAGCCTGTGAAAGGAAAAAGCGTGGTGGTGGTACAGAATAATATGGACTCACAAATACCATTGATTCTAGATATGAAGGTAGGACTGATGGCTCATAAGTTGGGGCCAAAGTACTGGAGGTATGTCCCTGATGATCATTCACCCCACCGGGGTTTGCAGCAGTGCCAGATAAAAGCAGAGCTGGAAGGGTTCACCAGACAGCTGGCAGCGTTAAAATACCCCATTCCCAACCAGTAAGTGTTCAGGCGAGACACAAGTTGCTGATCTCACTATCCATAGGTACAGGTACCCAAAGCTACAGGGTACTACAGTAGTGGTGGCACCTGTCCTTCAGATGGCAGGAGTAGCAGTGGGGCGCATCCTGTGTGACGTATTTGGTGGCCGAGTTCTGATTCGGATAATGAACATGAATGACCACATAGTGATTCTGCCTCCTTGAGAACATATGGCAGAACTATACCCAGTGCAGGAAGTACAGTCCTTAGGACAATCTAAATGGGAGCTGGAGGTGACTGAGACAGAAGCGGGGGGTAGTGAACCTGTGTCAGGTGAGGACAGAGAGCACCCTCCCCTCAGTTGAGAGCGTCATTAGCAAAGTGTGCACAGAAGGGGACTATGGAGGAAAGGGCCAAATTGTCTTCGGTTCTGGCAGCCCTTATTGGGGCTTTCTCCCATTACAAAACAGACTTTGGCCTTACTGGGACTTTAGAGCACGAGATCCCAATTGGGGAAGCCCATCAAATTTGGCAGCATTATCGACAGATCCTCCAACTCTCTATCAAGCGGTTAAGAACATGCTAAATCAAATGCAAAAGCAACAGGTGAGTCAACCCAGTAAGAGTCCCTGGACCTCTCCAATCATGTTAGTAAAAAAGAAAGGTGGGACTCCATGGTACTGTGTGGATTATACGCGTCTTAATGCTTGCATGGCGAGAGATGCTTACCCATTGCCCCGCATCAAAGACTCGCTGGCGTCTCTTGGGCATGCTCAGCATTTCTCTACGCTGGATCTAGCTAGCGGTTACTGGCAGGTGCCTATAGCCGATAAAGACTGAGAAAAGACGGCCTTTGTTACTCCCATGGGGCTGTTTGACTTCTTATGCCTGCTTTTCGGTTTTAATAATGCTCCAGCCACATTTCAAAGACTGATGGAGCTGGGCTTGGGGGATTTGAACTACAAATTCCTGCTCATCTACCTGGATGATTTAATTATTTTCTCGTCCTCGTTTACGGAACACCTAGAGCAGGTTGATCAAGTGTTAACACTGTTGGAGTCACATGGTTTAAAATTGAACCCCCCCCCCCCAAATGTAATTTGTTCAGGGAAAAGTATAGAGTACCTAGGCAATGTAGTCTCCAAAGATGGGGTTCAACCCATCGATGCCAAAATTCGGGCAGTGCTGCAGTGGCCCACCCCTTATATGGCCAATAAACTCAGGTAATTACTGGGGCTTGGGGGTACTACAGACATTTCATGAGAGACTATGTCAAGATTGTTGCCCCCTTGTACGCTCTTCTTCAGGAAGTGACCCCGAAGAGGCTAAGCGAAGAGTACTTCTGTGGCATGAGGATGCTGAATGGACCTTTTTTAGAATAGAAGAGACTATTAACTAGTGCTCCAATTTTTGCTTACGCTGACTTTAGTTTCCCCTTTGTGTTACAGACCAATGGGAGCCTGAAAGGGTTGGGAACCATGTTAACCCAAGTGCAGAATGGCTAGGAGAGAGTCATCGTCGGACTCTGAGGGATAGTTAGAAGAATCTGGATAACTACAGTTCCTTCAAGCTGGAATTGCTGGCGGTAGTTTATGCCATAACAAAGAAATTCACTGATATCTCGACTAATGCGCACTTCACACTGGTGACCGACAACAGCCCATTTTTACATCTGGAAACCATGAAGTTGACGGTTTTGAAACAGTAGTGGATGGCCCAGCTCAGCAAGTATAACTTCAAACACAGTATCGTCCAGGACAAGGTCAATGCGGGTGCACATAATCCCAATGAGAGACCGTCAAAGATGAAGAACAGGAAGGAGATGAGACTCTTAGCTTCAGTTGACCAAGGCTACCTCAGAGGTCTGCAGTGGTTTTGGATGCAGAAGCTGAAGTTTGAAGTGGAGGGACAGTAGAAAAATGGAGAAGTCGGCAGAGGGGCAACCCTCAGATATTATGAGTACAGGACTGGCTCCAGATGAGTCGATGTTCCACACCTGAGGAACAGAATGTCCTTTTGCCATACAGGAAAAAACTCTGGCAGCAGAGAGAACTGGTTGTCCGAGAGGGAGTACTCTAGAGGCTGTTACAATTTTCCTTGGAAATTGACACTAACTGGCAGGTGGTAGTGCCATTCAAAGAGATGGAGGACCTAATTCAGTGGATGCTCAAAAAAAAGGAAAACTTCGGCCCAGCTAAGACCTTTGAGTGGCTTCAGAGATACTATTTCCACCCCAGCATGAGGAAACTGACCAAAGGCGTGTGTAACAGAGGCAGGAATTGTGGACTAGCACGAACCAGGGAACAACAGGCACCGGTGAGGAACATACAGTCGTTTTATCCACTACAGTCATGATGGACTACCTTACTATGGAGGAATCCATTAGGGGGTTCGAATATTTATCGGTCAGGATTGGTCACTTTGCAGTTGCTACTCCAAGACGGGACCAAACAGCAGAGACTGCCGCCTTGGCCTTGTGGAGAAACTTCACTTTAGTGTAGGTTGTCCCAATTGCATTCTGATCAGGGGGCCTGCTTCGAGGGAAATGGTGATCGAGGAACTATGTCACATATATCAGATCAGAAAGACACAGACCACTCCTTACACAACCCTCCCCCCAAGGGAATGGTGCTTGTAAGCGCATGAACAGAACCCTGCTACAAATGTTACAGGACCTAGAAGTGAAAAAAGAGAAGATATCCAGACTATGTCCCTGAGTTGGTGTGGGTCTACAATAATATGATACACTTGACCATGGGATATTCACCTTCCCTGCTGATGTTCAGGAGAAATGGAAATTTCAGCCTTATGATGGTCCCGAGTGAGGGAAGAGGATTGGACTCCCCACACTTGGATAGGGAATGATTGCAGAAATGTCCAAGAGATCTACAACCTGGTGGCCCGTCGTATGGGTCCCCGGGATTTGGTGGTGAATCAAAGATTGATAGAGCTTCCATTTTTGAAATTATAGAATGGGTGATGTGAGGAGCAAGGCTGCCCAGAGAATGGGAAAACTATGTTGGCAGTGGAAACCAAAGGCTTACGAAGTGATCCGTCAACCCAACCCTAGTATACTGGTCTTTGAAATAAGGCCCGACAGAAGACAAGGGCATGCTAGGATGGTGCACCGAAATTTATTGAAGCCATGTGTCTTCGTGGCCAGACCTCCGGTCACCGGAGAAAGTATCCCGTCCACCTCAAGTACAAATGCCAATGAGGAGGGGTAGGTTCCTCCAGCAGCTAGAAACAAGGTCAAGTGTGCCTCATGCGGAGTCAGAAGAAGGACCAGAAGATCCTACAGAAGAGGAACCCATTCAACTACAGCACTTCCAATGTCCCAACTTTGGCAGAATGCCAGTTCGTTTACAAGATTGTGGTGCAAACCCAGGTTACCGGGACAGAAAACCTTAAGCCCTGGGGATGATAACACCGAAGATGAAGACGTGTGGCTAGCAAAGAAATTTACCAGACAGAAAGCAGTTGGAGAGGCAGAGGCAGTTGAAGAGTCAGAGTGACAGGAAGGGAAGAGGGAGGTGCTGAGATCAGACAGAAGAAAGAAAAAAAGCAGAAGAGAGGTTGGTGTGCGGTGTCCCCATTTTGAGAGGGTAAACTGTGTGGCCTACAATGTTAATCAAGAGAAAGGGTTGTTTAGTGCCCCTGCACAGAGAGCAAGAAGAAGAGGTACCTGTGAGTTACCTGTGTCTCAGGACAGGCATGAATGGAGAGGGAGTCTTCCGTCCCGCAGGCGAGCCGCTGAAGAGAAGCAGTTACACCAGATAAGGAATGAACCGTTGTACAGTTGTATGAGTTACCCGAATACATTTATGCGATTGTTACCCTGTTCATTTGTTCTCTTTTATGAAATATACAGTAAAGAAGAGTTAAATGTAGAGACTCTGTTTATTCGTCGACCACGATTTTGTGTCAGAGGGGTGTAGAGAGCCTTATACCATTACTATTTTCAACCTGTTGGGGGCCTTGTTACAGATTTTACATTGGACCCTTTACCTACAATGTCCTCTCCAGGGATATAACCCAGCTCCAGAGCCAGTTACTCGGCAACATCTTCTTTAGAAGCCTTTGCACTTTTATCATTTTCATGCCCTAAAAAAACATTTCCCATGTACTTAATTGGAAAATTGACTTCGCACTTGTTATTTGGAAACATCTTGGCCCAG